>CM070629.1:29775985-29975985 GCA_036346255.1 Ampelocalamus luodianensis
GGTTTATTTTGAACCGATCTTGAAGGGACTTTTAGAGCTAGCAAACCGGCTCCAAATTCTATGTAATTTTGACAAGAGCTTACAACCTTGAGTTGGACCTTGTATAAAATTTTAGAGGTTTTTGTGCCGAGCATTTTTCTACGTAAATTATACAATGCTTTGAGCTAGGGTTTGACTACAAGCCAAGCAAGTTTGACTGCCCATAAAACTATTCAAACAATTTCTCAAAATTGTGAAATTTTTCTGTAGGGTCACATATCAACCCAAGAACTTAGGAAAATATTTCCCAGAGATGATCAACAGACTTGTGACTTTGTATTTCCATACTGTGCAATAATTGTTTAGTACACACAGGAAATACATGATGTAAGAAAAAGTTTTAATTTCTACTCATTTTCTTACATTTGAAACACAAGTACAGAATTTGGGATGTTACAACACTCAACAACTTTCTTGGAGTAAGTCTTTCAATACATGGCAATCAAAATATAAACTTGTAACCAAATATGACATTTGTGAACTAACAAAATGATGATGAATCGCAGAGACTTGCGAGACGGCCACGCAGCCACGCCGCCGTTGTGGTTGCAGGACGCAGCACCGATGGACGCCCACGCCACGTGAGACATCTTCCTGACGCAGTAATCGAAACCGTAGGCCCGGCACTTCTTCACACGGAGGTACAGCCTTCCGAGGCCGAGCTCGCCCTGCATCGACCGTGGATACTTTAAGGGACTTGGTGGCGAGGAGGAGGTCGAGGTCGAGGAGATTGGTGGCGAGGAGGAGGACGAGGCCGAGGAGATTGGACCGCCTCACCTGTGGTGCTCCTTCGACACAACCTTCGCAGCCTCCACCGCGAGAGCACCGACGTCCGCAGTGACCCTTACACTCCATGCACCGACGCCTGGTGGAAAGGGCAAGGCTAGAGGCAGCGAGGGACTGTGTTTATGTACCTTGTATGGACTTTTATGGACTATTTGGACTTTTGATTGTTGTTTCCACTATTATTGTGGTATTTTGATGAATATATGCTCGTATGATATATTTGTGTCATATTATTAAATGTGGATGGTCGAAAACAGGGAAACTCGCTAATTTTTCCGTGATTATATGCAGTAGTGATTATATGTCGGGACCAAAGGAACGTGTGCTTATTGTTGGTGGGCACCAAAAGTTACCAAATATATAGGCATAGTGACAAAAAAACAAATCATGCTACTACATGTTCAAGTTTAACAATATACTCACATGCACATACCAAAAGTGCAGACATGACAAGAGTACAACAAAATAACAAGTCCAGAAATGATAACATTGTTCATTATTAAACCATAACTACTAAGTCTAGCACACTCTCGAAAGTGCAACGAGGCCACTTTCCTTCCTCAAAGCATCCGGATTCTCCTCCATTGCAGCCTTAGCACGGCGAACACTCAAGCCTCCTCTCCTATCCCCACGCTTAGCCGTCGCCTCATTTCACCTCTTCCTCACGCCCTTTTCTCGCGCCTCCTCTTTGCGTGTCTTCTCCATCAGCTCCTCGCCCGCATCCCACTTCTTCAGCCCCTCCATATGTCGCTTGTCCTCCTCCTGATCTCGTGTTCGATCCACCGCTTCAAAGTCACATAGCGGGGAGGTTCCCGCAAAACATGGGTCTCATACACGTAATGAAATGTTATTGATTCATCGCAAGAACAAAGAAAAAGCCACTAATTTCTCACCAACAATCCAATGCGGATCCGTTGAGGTGTAGGGTCAAAGGCATAATTGTGACACATCCAATACCTCTGCTGCACGTGTCCTCCTCATCGATCTCGCCACCCTACAAGCATCACCGCAGAGCACATGGGCACCGAACGCCACTAGGCGGTGGAAAACGGCGTCACGATTGCCCACCACCTGTTGCCTAATCCGTAAATACAACAAATTGTATGAACCTTACATAATATGAACTACATATTACCGACAAATTAGAATACGATGGACAAAGATTACCTTGGTTTACTAGCTTTACCACGCCTACGATCCTAACAAAGTGGGAGAAACAGAGGGGACCGACGAACTAAGGTTCCATAATACACAATACGAATCAATAAAACAAGTGAGACTAATTGCTTCAAACCCTAGGTCATGACTAACCTAATTTTTCATAATACACATGATATAGACCAAATCAATGCGTAAAAAGTGAGGAGGACAAAGAGGATACCTTGCTCGGTTGTATGGATCAATTCAAGTTTCCACTATGAAAATTGGTTATTCAAAAGTTCGGCGTTGGGTTGAGTGAAACCCGAGAGAGAGAGGAAGAAATAGATGAAGGCTCGGCAGTATATAATCGCAGAGCTCTGGCGCCGATCCGGCGCCGAGGTCGGCGCCATGAGTTACTGCCGCCAGCTAACACATTGGCGCCGTGAGTCATGGCGCCGAGGTACCGCCACGCCGGCCACGCTGGCTGCCCCGGTGGCTAAGGTTCGGGACCTCGGCGCCATGACTCACGGCATCGACTCAGTCGCCGGGCGCCGTGAGTCATGGCGCCGAGGTACCGCCACGCTGGTCCGCCTGGTGGCTATGTTGGGACCTCAGCGCCATGACTCACGGCGCCGACCCCCTGGGTCCAAAACTGAAATAAGACTAGCAGGGGTATAAATGTGCGTTTTTTACGAAAAAAGGGCTAAATTGAAAAAAATTCGGGCAAGAAGGCAAGGTGGTGGCCTATTCATCAAGACAATTGAGACCTCATGAGCTCAATTACCAAACCCATGACTTGGAACTAGCTGCAGTGGTCCATGCACTGAAGATTTGGTGACATTACCTCATCGGTAATCGTTGCGAGGTGTATTCGAACCACAAGAGTCTGAAATATCTTTTCACCCAACTAGATCTGAACCTTAGGCAAAGAAGGTGGTTGGAGTTGATCAAAGATTATGGTATGGGTCTCCAATATCATCCGGGCAAGGCTAATGTTGTTGCCGATGCACTTAGTCGCAAAGTTTATTGCAATACTTTGCTGATCAAGGAGCAACAGTTTGCCCTTCGAGAAGAATTTTAGCGGCTCAACTTGGGAGTGGTTGAACATGGTTTCCTCGCTGCCATGGTTGTGCAACCCACCTTGGAAGATCAAATCAAGGTTGCTCAGCAATCAAACATCGGCGTGAACCAAATCAAGCAGAACATCAAGAACGGAACAGCCCGTGCTTATCGGAAGATGACCATGGTGTTGTGTGGTTTGGACACCACCTTGTGGTTTCGAAGGACATGGAATTGTGGAATTTGATTCTCCGCGAAGCCCATAATTCTCTTTTGTCCATCCATCCCGGGGCCACTAAGGTGTATCAAGATCTCCGTTAGAGGTTCTGGTGGACCCGAATGAAGAGAGAGATCGCAAAGTTTGTTACCAAGTACGATGTATGTCGTCGTGTGAAGGCCGAGTATAAACATCCAGTGGGTATGCTACAACCTTTGCCAGTGCCAGAATGGAAGTGGGATTCTATCAGTATGGATTTTATTACTGGTCTGCCTCGAACCTCCAAGGGAAATGACGCCATTTGGGTTGTCATTAATCGATTGATTAAAGTGGCACACTTTCTTTCCGTCAAGACTGATCTTCATATTGGTCTTTTGGCGGATCTCTACATAGCCCGCATCGTGAGTTTGCATGGAGTACCGAAGACGATTGTTTCAGATCGCGGTACACTCTTTACCTCCCAATTTTGGAATAGTTTGCAAGAGACTCTGGGAACTCATCTTTCCTTCAGCACCGCATACTATCCTCAAACTGGAGGCCAAACCGAAAGGATCAATCAAGTTTTGGAAGATATGCTCTGTGCTTGTGTTCTCTCTTATGGGAAGAATTGGGAGAAATGCTTACCGTTTGCCGAGTTCTCCTACAACAACAGCATTCAAGCTAGTCTCAGTATGGCACCATTTGAGGCCTTATACAAGAGAAGATGTAGAACCTCGTTGAATTGGTCGGAGACCGGTGAAAGACCATTCTTTGGCCTAGACTCGATCAATGAGGCCGAAAGCCAAGTTTGGTTGATTCGAGACCGGTTACGCATGGCTCAATCAAGGCAAAAGAGCTATGTGGATTGTCGTCGCCACGAGTTGAGCTTCGATCCTAATGACTTTGTTTATCTCAACGTCTCTCCTCTGAAGGGTCTTCGATGATTCGGCGTCAAAGACAAGTTAGCTCCTCGATATGTCAGACCTTACCGCATCACTGAGAAGAAAGGAGCTGTGGCCTACAAGTTGGACGTACCTGCTGCATTTTCAGAGGTACACTATGTTTTCCATGTGTCCCAATTGAAGAAGGGCCTTCACGTCCCAACCGAGGAAGCTCCATTGGAAGGTCTTGATGTACAAGAAGATCTGACCTACCGGGAGCGTCTATTTCGCATCCTCGAAGAGGCTGAACAGAGGACAATGAATCGTACCATCAAATTCCTTAAAGTTTAGTGGAAAATCATACTAAGGATGAAGCTACTTGGGAATGGGAGGATCGCCAGACGGATGGGGGACCCCGCTTATTTGGTTTGTAATGCTTAACCAACCACCTGGTCCTAGCATCACAAATCAAATAAATCGATCTCGAGATATGTATACTTCCTAAAGCAAGATACACACCCCAGCACAAAATTAGACATCAACCCATTCCACACATAGAGTCCAAACACCACACTTCCAAACGGAAGATAAACAAATAGCAAAGATATTATGCATAATGGCCGATCGCCACAAGATACACAAATAACAACAAAAAGACAATGAAGCAAAAGTGCCATAAAATGGCTATAAACAAAGCCAATCAAGGTGCCTTCAACCCACAAGGCATCCGACCGGACCGCCAAGACTAGTCGCCACCCACGGCGACAAAGACACTCACGTAAGTGAGGACCCTAAGGCTCACCTTCTTCCTCTCGCAACAAAAACATTAAGCAAGGCACCGAGTACAAAGATTGTCTTTGTACCGCAAGACCGACGTGTGAACCAAAGGCACTGCTCATATGCTACATGCAAGCTTGTTTAGTGGAGGCCATATGTTTTATTTGCACAAAGCCAATTTTGTTTGCAATAAGGTAATACAGCTTTAAAGGCAAGTTTGCAATTCATTTTAAGATTGAAATACAAGATTTGATATTAATAACAAAAGCGAAAGATAAACAACCTAGAAGTGACTATCCCAATAGTCACCTCAACAATAGCACGAATCCCGCATTCGCACTCACCCATCAAGTTTTAATTTAAATGTTGTAGTCTAGTTCTTACGGGCGATCCGAGCGTGTCCATAACCCGTGACGAGGCTATTCGAATAGTTTTAACCTCGCAGGTGTACCAATGTACCCACACTTCGCATCGCTTTAAGCCAAAACACACTTAGAAGGTATGTCGGCACCGCTAAGTCCCACGAGATCTGCTTTCCAATATTGTGTATCAACCTCGAGCCGCCGTATGGATAGAAACTCATACGCTACATGGTAAAGCCGAAAGACAACTACCCACTCGTGATAAAGCTTTTCTGACAACTACCATGCTCCCACCTCCGTCCCTCCTACGACCTCCTCGCGACCCGAGCCAATACACGCCAAAGTACTAGGTCAAGAGAGGTCCCATATACTCTAGTGTGGTTAGCACGCAAAATGCTCAAGACGGTGGCGCAAGTAACTCGGTCCTTAATCGACTTGCACCTTTCCATCCACACCCAATGTATCACACCGCCTTACCATTGTGCCCAAGTCTAAATTATTTTGTTTTCATTTTTTTTTAGTTTTGCAATTAAACATAGCAGAATGCTAAAACATAAAGCTATAGTAAATTTCAGATCAAGGTTACCGACTAAAGTCGATAACCGCCCGCTCTACCGATAGCTAAGCATGTCTAAGCAAGTTGACCTCGATCTACTAAGTGATAAGAGATCATCCAATGATCTCTAATCACAAAGAAATAACCTAGGCTCAGTAGTAGAGATCAATATTTTGCCTACAGGATATGCAAACACGATTTAACTAATCAATTTAACACAAATTAAGCAATGCATACATACAAATTAAAACAAAATATTAATCTTTAAAATACTAGGATTAAACATGATCAAATCGCTTGCTCGGTCATTGGGCTCAAGTTGTTGCGAGGATCGTCCTCGTGGTTGCCGCAAATATCGGGCTTCAACGATCGAACATAACAAAGAAATAAGAACGAAACACCGACAAAACTCAAACAATACAACAACAACAAAACACACTAAACTTTTCACAGCAAATTTAAGCTTGATATAACAAAATTTCGTAAACAGAGAACGAATTCACTTAAGTTATTAAGAATTTTCTATGAATTTCCTAAGCTAAAAACACATCAAAACACTAGTTAATAACTTAACAAATTTTCATGAATGAAACAAAGTATAAAACCTATCCTAATAATTAGTACATTTAAAAATGACAAATTACAAAATTGGTTTCATCGATTTGGACAAATATTGAAAGAGATATGCATTTTCTAATCTAGAAGATACATAAGACATCATTTTATTAATTAATGATTTTTGCTCACAGAGACATGGATGAAACTAATTTTAGTAAATAATACATTTGAAATGAAAATAAACAAAGACTCGATTCATGCAATTTGGATAAAATTGAATTAGTTATGCATTTTCTAAGTTTAATTGAATTAATGAACAACAACGAAAACACATTACGTAAATACTAAAGCATTTATTCCCTTTCTACCACAAACTATCTAGCCCCGCATTAATCATTGCAGATGCCCCGCAAAAGTGTCACTGCAGCACCATCACGTAAAGTGACGTCAAGGCGATTCGAGAATACGCTTTGACACATCAAAGTGTACTTCTAACATATATCACGCATAAATACGTTTCAAACAGAGAAAACGATAACCGTAACTACACAACCCTTAATCGACAAAGATGGACCCACATGACAAATCAGTAGGGAAATATAACGGCCGGATTAAAGGTTCTCTAAACGGGATTAGCCAATAGGGCCCACAAGTCGAGACTCAAACGAGACATGATTAGAGTTAAACTAACTCCACCGCGCTCACCGGCGCAAGACGGGACGGAGCGCGCGCGGCCAGAGTGGATCACGCAAACCGCGAGTTTCAAACGAGTGAGTGATACCTTCGTTCACAGAGACTTTGCGAACCCGGTGGTGGCGACGCGGGTCCGATGGTCACCTGAGTTGAGCTCACGACGACCGGAGGCGAGAAGAAAGCACGCCACGCGAGAAGGCGATACGACTTCTAGAAGACTCGGAAGGTGTGCTTAAGCCGCCAACACCGTGAGCAAGAAGCACACGATAACGCCGACGAAGAAAGCCCGAGGTGACCGGAATTTCACCGCGCGAAACCGAGCTTGAGAAGAATTGGTCGCACGCCCGCAACGATGCACAAAAGGCGTAAACAAGCCCACCGTTAGACTCGGGCATCAATGCGATCCTAAGGGACTAAGCGGCGGAGCCGAAACTCACCAGTCGCAAACGAGCTCACGGATCGAGATCGCCGAGGCGGAGACGACGATACCGCCTTTGGTGATCCACCGGACGCCAAGGACCCGGAATAGGCAAAATGGAGGCGCGAGGCAAGAGGAACACGATGGTGCGATCGCCGCTCAAGGGGCTGCTCGAACGGCGCGCTACGCCGAAGTTTTTCTCCCACGGCTAAGAAATGGGCGAGAGGGCGCAAGAATGGCCGCGAAAGGAATGGACGACCCTATGAGGTAGATGGACTTCAGCGATCCTCCGGAGGCGCACACGCCTCCTGCGGCAAGCCGACGAAGTCGCGTGGCACGCATGCGCGATCGCCAACAGCCCTCGAGGCGCGAGTCGGCGAGGAAGAACCTCGACAGGGACCCATATGTCGGCGATACCGAGCGTGCGAACCGTGGTTTGATTTGATCAACGACGCCCGACCGCTGGATCCAAATGGACTACCGGGATTAGTGTATGCATTCGACAGTCGGTTGCATGCGCGACGCGATCGCTCGATCTTCATCTGACGGTTACGATCGATTGACTCGCGCAGCAGCTAGTTGACGCGACCGAACCAAATGTGCGTAGTCGGACTCGAGCCCTGAGTTGGGTTCTGGCCCGAGGAATGTGATTTTTAGAATTTGATTTAAAAGACAGAGAAGGTTTTGGGGAATTTTAGAGGTAGCTCCTAAGCTCCAAAAATTTCGAAATTTTTATGGTAGCTACTAGAGACAGAGAACAACATTGCATAAATTTTCCAGAACTTTCTATTCACTGAAAAGTTCTGCAGAAAATTCACAAGCATGCTGACCTATGGTTTGACCAGGTTTTCAACTAGTTTGACTTGGTCATTTGAAATAGCAAACAAAATCTAAAAATTGTGAAATAATTCAGAGAGGTAGCTAGGATGATCAAGATGCTAGGAAAATATTTGCAGAGGATGATCACAAGTTTGAAAGCCAAGAATTTGTTGACAACAATTTCCATTCACAAGAATTTAATTCTAGAAAATGGAAATTGCTAGGAAAATTTGGAAAACTTCCAAATGATTTGAAGAGACAACAAAGTTTTTATTCCTCCTCAAAATTTTACATTTGAAATACAAACCCTAAGTTAGGGCTGTTACAAATCTCCCTTACAGAATCTCGCCGAGATTCTCATCATCGAGAGAAGAAAGACTGTAATGTCTGCTCGAGGCGATCTTCCCGCTCCCAAGTGGCTTCATCCTCTGAGTGGTTCGACCACTGAACTTTAAGGAACTTAATCACACGGTTCCTTGTTCTGCTCACTTCTTCGAGGATACGAACGGACGCCACGATAAGACAGATCTTCCGCACATCGATATTTTCCAATGGTGTTTCTCAACTCGAATACGGAGGCACTTCTTCAATTGTGACACATGGAAAACATCATGCACCCTTCAAGTGTAGCCGGCAACTCTAACTTGTAAGCAACACCCCACTGCCGATGATGCGATACGCCCGACATATCGAGGAGCCGCTTGTTCTTGACACCAAACGACGATGTCCTTCAGAGGTGAGACTTTGAGATACACAAAGTCATTGGGCTGAAACTCAACTCACGCGACGCCCGACCGCATAGCTCTTCTCGCTCGATCGAAGCACGCGCAAGTGCTCACTAATCAACGCACTTGACTTTCAAATTTCATTGATGGAATTGACCAAAGAACCGCCACCGCCACCGGGCGGTTCAACGGTGTTCTGCAAATGCCGCCCATACAAGGCCTCAAATGGTGCCATACCGAGACTAGCCGAAGCTGTTGTTGTAGGAGAACTTCCGCAAGCGGTATGCACTTTCTCCCAATTCTTTCCATAGGAAAGAACACAAGCACGAGCATATCTTCAAGCACTCGATTGACGCGCCCGCGTCACCATCGGGCCCGAGGATGATAGGTCGAGCCGAATGAAAGACGGGTCCCCATGGCTTCCTCGCAGACTATGCCAAAACCGAGAGGTGAACAGAGAACCACGATCCGACACAATTGTTCGTGGCACACCATGCGCATCACAATACGATATGTAAAGATCCGCTAACTGATTCACATCAATCTTCGATCGTACTGGAAGGAAATGAGCCACCTTCGTCAATCGATCGACGATAACCCATAATGCATCCTTCCCTGCAGGAGTACGGGGCAGACCAGTGATAAAATCCATGCCTACAGAATCCCACTTCCATTCTGGTATAGGTAAGGGCTGAAGAAGACCCGCTGGACGCTGATGCTCGGCCTTGACACGACAACATATGTCACATCCGCCACGAACCCGCAATCTCGCTTCATGCGAGTCCACCAGAATCTCTGCCGCAGATCTTGGTACATCTTGGTAGCCCCGGGATGGATGGACAAAGGCGAGTCATGGGCCTCCTGCAGAATCAAATCCCGCAACTCTGGGACCTTTGGGACCACAAGACGCTGCCCAAACCACACAACACCGTGCTCATCTTCTGTGAAACACTTGGCTGATCCATTCCTGATGTTCTGCTTGATTTTACCCACGCCATCATTCGATTGTCGCTGTCGCTTGATCGATCCACCAAGGTTGGTTGCACAACCAAGGCAAAGAAGGGAACCATGCTCAACCAAACCCAAGTTGAGACGCTGAATTTCGCAAGAAGCGCAGTTGCCGCTTCTGGATCATCAAAGTATTGCAATACACCTTTCGACTAAGTGCATCAAGAACTACATTGGCCTTGTCGCAGATATCAATACCCATGTCATAATCTTTGATTAATTCCAACCATCTCCTCCGCTCGAGGTTCAAATCGGCCGAGTAAATAAGTATTTCAACTCTTATGATCGAATACACCTCCACAGGCTTCCATCAAATAATGCCGCCAAATCTTGAGTGCATGAACTATCGCAGAAGCTCTAAATCATGGGTGGATAGTTAGCTCATGAGGCCTCACCGCCTAGATGCATAGGCAATCGCTGCCTTCCCGCATAAGAACACACCCGAGTCCTCGACGAGGCATCGCAATAAATATCGGGCTCTTGTGGATATCGTGAAGAGTAAGGACCGAGTCAAGTCAATCGCTTTTGAGCTCCCGAAGCTCTCATCACAAGCAGAGACCATACAAACTTCTTGTCCTTCTTGAGCAATTCACCATTGGCTTTGCGATCTTGGAGAAATTTCGATAAAGCGCGTAGTAGCCCGCTAAACCGAGAAAACTCCGCACATCGCTGATCGACTTGGCCGACCCAAGATAGAACATCGCCGACCTTGCCGGGATCCACAAACTATGCCTCCACCGAAAGAACATGGCCCAAGAATGCCACTCCTTCAACCGTAACTCACATTTGTTGAACTTCAGATATAGCCGTGCTCCCGCTATTTGCCCAAAACAATCTTCGATGCTCAAGATGCTCGCCAGCCTTGGAATAAATAAGAATATCATCAATGAAGACCACCACAAATTTGTCCAAAACTCCATGAATACTGAATTCAAAGCTTGTTTAATCGAAAGTAATAAGATTTGCCAAAAATCCCACTCCTTTGACCATGATAGGAACATCCCGACATCGCAGATCGCCTCTCATTTCCGACCGGAGAGCGGATGAGCAAAGGAACTCCCAAAGGAACACAACGAAGACCACTAACAGCAGCAAATGATCTTGAAATAAAGAATGCGATGCTCCGTAATCAAATAATACCGCAAAGCAGACGGGAATTAACAAGAAGTGTACCAATCACGACATCCGGCGCCTCCGAGCCTCCTCACCGAAAGGTGGTTGACTCGACCACGCCGCACCACGGGCTTCGATCATCTTCTCGTCGCGGTGACCACTCCCGCCCGCCCTCCATTAGGACGCAGGATCGCCGCAACACTCGAGGGCGTGCATTCGCATAATGGCCCTTGTTGTGGCAAATAAAACAAGTCACCTCGCCGCCGGATTGCGAGACCGCTCGTTGCCGATCGCAGCGCACGTGGTCGAAACACGCCCGCGGTGGGCGAGGAGCCGTGCAGATGGTCTCGGCGCGGTGGAGCAAAAGAACGGGCCATCGTGCCGCCCACCGAGGATGAACGAGGCCGTGTGAGTAGACCGATGCGCTCCCATTTGCGCTATGCGGGACTCGCCACGCTTTGCCTTATGCTCGCAACAATGGCCTTATCTACCAAGGCTCAAAGTCCGAGAAGTCCACAATAGATAGCTTGTCCTGCAGCTCCTGACAAGCCATCCATAAACTTCTCCCCGCTAGCCTCATCTCGAGGCCACCTCACCCGAGCATAACGAGCCGGATGATTGAACTCGTAAAGGTACTCAAATCACAGATTTGCGCCCTTGCTTGAGCGCGAGGAACTCTTTTTCTTCACTTCATCGTGCCATCCGGGATGTGGGCCCGACTAAAAGCCGACGGAACTCCTCCCACGCGACCACATGGCTCGGCGCCGCATGGCGCAGATAGTTCTCCCACCATGAGAGTGCCGCGCCTCAAGCCGGTGGGACGCGAAGAGTGCCTTGTCCTCGCGCTCGGCATCGAGCTATGTTGAGCTTCCGCCAACCATGCGCAGCCAATCATCCGCATCGAGAGGGTCCTCGAGCGGAGAAAGTCGGTGGTCACAGACGAGGAACTCGCAAGTCCCCGCGAAGTTTGGTGGCCGCCACCACCGCAGGAGTGGAGGTATTCCTAGCAATAACCTCCATGATGCGCGTGCTCGTCCATGCGGTTTCGCCGATCGAGCGAGCACCTCACCATGGTCTGAGGAGGGGAAGTCCTCATCATGACCAACCACCGATCGCCACGCTGCTCTCCCGCCATCCTGCTTTACTAAGACAAGTTAGCAACAAATTTAAGAGCAAGAAAGCCAAAATTCATGAAAGCAATCCGTAAACAAACACAAGGCAAGATAAAGTTCGACCAAAGAAAATCGGACACATAACTACTCCCTTTACATCTTACCCTATTATCCCCACAAGTTTTAGTTGGATTAAACTTCATGGTTCTCCCAAACTAATTCCACCTGTAGTAACTATCTTTTGAAAGGTGAAGAGAGAAACCAAGTTTCAAAACTTAAATTAGAGTAAGATGAGAGTAGAAAGCTAAGATAGGTAAGGAATAAAATCTGAGAATCGCCTAGGTTTTCATAAACCTTTTATAATTTGAAAATAAGACTTTCAAAATATCCTAAGGACGACTATGCTCGGTTATTACGGTCGTAATGGCTCGATACCAACTTTAGAGATTCCAGCTTATTTGGTTTGTAATGCTTAACCAACCACCGGTCCTAGCATCACAAATCAAATAAATCGATCTCGAGATATGTATACTTCCCGAGCAAGATACACACCCTGCACAAAAATTAGACATCAACTCCATTCCACACATAGAGTCCAAACACCACACTTCCAAACGGAAGATAAACAAATAGCAAAGATATTACAGATAATGGCCGATCGCCACAAGATACACAAATAACAACAAAAAGACAATGAAGCAAAAGTGCCATAAAATGGCTATAAACAAAGCCAATCAGTGTGCCTTCAACCCACAAGGCATCCGACCGACCGCCAAGACTAGTCGTCACCACGGCGACAAAGACACCACGTAAGTGAGGACCCCGAGGCTCACCTTCTTCCTCCGCAACAAAACATTAAGCAAGGCACCCGAGTACAAAGATTGTCTTTGTACCATTAAGATCGACGTGTGAACCAGCGCACTGCTCATATGCTACATGCGTGCTTGTTTAGTGGAGGCCATATGTTTTATTTGCACAAAGCCAATTTTTGTTTGCAATAAGGTAATACAGCTTTAAAGGCAAGTTTGCAATTCATTTTTAAGATTGAAATACAAGACGGATATTAATAACAAAGCGAAAGATAAACAACCTAGAAGTGACTATCCCAATAGTCACCCCAACAATAGCACGAATCCCGATTCGCACTCACCCATCAAGTTTTAATTTAAATGTTGTAGTCTAGTTCTTACGGGCGATCCGAGCGTGTCCATAACCCAGACGAGGCTATTCGAATAGTTTTAACCTCGCAGGTGTACCAATGTACCCACACTTCGCATCGCCTTTAAGCCAAAACACACTTCCAAGGTATGTCGGCACGGCTAAGTCCTACGAGACTGCTTTCCAATATTGTGTATCAACCTCGAGCCGCCGTATGGATAGAAACCCATACGCTACATGGTAAAGCCGAAAGACAACTACCCACTCGTGATAAAGCTTTTGGACAACTACCATGCTCCCACCTCCGTCCCTCCTCCCGACCTCCCGCGGCCCTGAGCCAATACACGCCAAAGTACTAGGTCAAGAGAGGTCCCATATACTCTAGTGTGGTTAGCACGCAAAATGCTCAAGACGGCAGCGCAAGTAACTCTGGTCCCAATCGACTTCTGCACCTTTCCACCACACCCAATGATCACACCGCCTTACCATTGTGCCCAAGTCTAAATTATTTTGTTTTCATTTTTTTTTAGTTTTGCAATTAAACATAGCAGAATGCTAAAACATAAAGCTATAGTAAATTTCGTGATCAAGGTTACCGACTAAAGTCGATAACCGCCCAGCTTCTACCGATAGCTAAGCATGTCTAAGCAAGTTGACCGGATCTACTAAGTGATAAGAGATCATCCAACATCTCTAATCACAAAGAAATAACCTAGGCTCAGTAGTAGAGATCAATATTTTGCCTACAGATATGCACTACTGATTTAACTAATCAATTTAACACAAATTAAGCAATGCATACATACAATTGAAACAAAATATTAATCTTTAAAATACTAGGATTAAACATGATCAAACCGCTTGCTGTCGCTGTGGCTCAAGTTGTTATGAGGATCGTCCTCGGTTGCCGCAAATATCGGCCTCAACGATCGAACATAACAAAGAAATAAGAAACGAAAACACCACAAAACTCAAACAATACAACAACAACAAAACACACTAAACTTTTCACAAAGCAGCCTAAGCTTGATATAACAAAATTTCGAAACAGAGAACGAATTCACTTTAAGTTATTAAGAATTTTCTATGAATTTCCTAAGCTAAAAACACATCAAAACACTAGTTAATAACTTAACAAATTTTCATGAACAGAAACAGTGTGTAAAACCTATCCTAATAATTAGTACATTTAAAAATGACAAATTACAAAATTGGTTTCACTTGGATTTGGACAAATATTGAAAGAGATATGCATTTTCTAATCTAGAAGATACATAAGACATCATTTTATTAATTAATGATTTTTGCTACAGAGACATGGATGAAACTAATTTTAGTAAATAATACATTTGAAATGAAAATAAATAAAGATCGATTCATGCAATTTGGATAAAAATTGAATTAGTTATGCATTTTCTAAGTTTAATTGAATTAACAGAACAACGTAAAACACATTACGTAAATACTAAAGCATTTATTCCTTTTCTACCCACAAATATATCTAGCCCCGCACACCGACAGTATGGGCAAAGTGTCTTGACTGTAACACCGCTCACCGAAAGTGACGTCGAAGGCGATTCGAGAATACGCCTTTGACACATCAAAGTGTACTTCAACATATACTCACGATAAATACGCTTCAAACAGAAAACGATAACCGTAACTACACAACCCTTAATCGACAAGATGGACCCACATGACAACACTGCAGGGAAATATAACGGGCCGATTAAAGGTTCTCTAAACGGATTAGCCAATAGGGCCCACAAGTCGAGACTCAAACGAGACATGATTAGAGTTAAACTAACTCCACCGGCGCTCACCGGCCACAAGACGGGACGGCGCGCGCCGCAAGCGGGATCACGCAAACCTGAGTTTCAAAACGAGTGAGTGATACCTTCGGTTCACGAGACTTTGCGAACCTGGTGGCGACGCTGGGTCCGATGGTCACCGGAGTTGAGCTCACGACGACGGAGGCGAGAAGAAAGCACGCCCACGCGAGAAGGCGATACGACTTCTAGAAGACTCCGGCGGTGTGCTTAAGCTTCCTCAACACCAGAGCAAGAAGCACACGATAACGCCGACGAAGAAAGCCCGAGGTGACCGGAATTTCCACGGCGCGAAACCGAGCTTGAGAAGAATTGGTCGCACGCCCGCAACGATGCACAAAAGGCGTAAACAAGCCCACCGTTAGACTCGTGCATCAATGCGATCCTAAGGGACTAAGTGGCGGAGCTGAAACTCACCAGTCGCAAACGAGCTCACGGATCGAGATCGCCGAGGCGAGACGACGATACGCCCTTGGTGATCCACCGGACGCCAAGGACCCGAATAGGCAAATGGAGGCGGCGAGGCAAGAGAACACGATGGTGCGCCGCCCGCTCAAGGCGGCTCGGGAACGGGCGCGCTACGCCGAAGTTTTTCTCCTACCGGCTAAGAAATGGGCGGAGGGCGCAAGAATGGTCGCGAAGGAATGGACGACCCTATGAGGTAGATGGACTTCAGGCGATCCTCTCGAGGCGACACGCGCCCCGCTGGCGGCGAATGAGTTGCGTGGGCACGCATGCGCGATCGCCACGAGCCCGTGAGGCGCGAGTCGGCGAGGAAGAACCCGACGGTGGGACCCATATGTCGGCCGATAACGAAGCGGTGCGAACCGGTGGTTTGATTTGATCGACGACGCCGACCGTTGGATCCAAATGGACGGTGGATTAGTGTATGCATTCTGACGTCGGTTGCATGCGCGCGACGCGATCGCTCGATCTTCATCGGACGGTTACGATCGATTGACTCGCGCAGCAGTGCAGCTAGTTGACGCGACCAACCAAATGTGCGAGTCTGACTCGAGCCCGAGTTGGGTTCAGCCCGAGGAACGATTTTTAGAATTTGATTTAAAAGACAGAGAAGGTTTTGGGAATTTTAGAGGTAGCTCCTAAGCTCCAAAAATTTCGAAATTTTTATGGTAGCTACTAGAGACAGAGAAAACATTGCATAAATTTTCCAGAACTTTCTATGCACTGAAAAGTTCTGCAGAAAATTCACAAGCATGTTGACCTAGGGTTTGACCAGTTTTCAACTAGTTTGACTTGGTCATTTGAAATAGCAAACAAAATCTAAAAATTGTGAAATAATTCAGAGAGGTAGCTAGGATGATCAAGATGCTAGGAAAATATTTGCAGAGGATGATCACAAGTTTGAAAGCCATGAATTTAGCTGACAACAATTTCCATTCACAAGAATTTAATTCTAGAAATGGAAATTGCTAGGAAAATTTGAAAACTTCCAAATGATTTGAAGAGACAACAAAGTTTTTATTCCTCCTCAAAATTTTACATTTGAAATACAAACCCTAAGTTAGGGCTGTTACAACGGACTACCCGTCTTTCTTCTCTGAGTGAACGGAATCTCAGGACGAGATTCTTGTATGGGGAGAGATTTGTAACATCCCAATCTTTGGTTTGTATTTCAAATGTATAAAAACGAGAAGGATTTAAAACTTTTTGATGCATCGTGTTGTTATTTGATTTTTTTTTTGAATTTCTTTCAAAGTATTTGTTGATTTCAAAAACCTAATACTTCAATTGACTAGAAGCATAATCCTTTGAAACTTTCAAAACAAATTCTATGATCATCCATTGAATTATTTTTCCTAGGTTCTAGATCTTCTCGATGACTCATCCAAAAATTTCATAATTTTTAAATTTTATTTGCTATGTTTAAGGGTTAGTCAAGCCGCTTTGATCCTTGGTACAAACCCTTGGCTAGAACCTTGAATCATTTCTAGAGAAAAATGTATTACATGACAAACTCTGGAAAATTTATGCAAGATTATTCTTAGAGTCAGAAGCCTCCCATAAAAATTTCTGAGTTTTTGGAGCTTCGGAACTTTGTCTAAAAATTCGCAACCCTCTCAGCCTTTTAAAATCAACTCGGTCATCAACAAGTACTGCTCATCTTCGAGTACTGTTTATCAACGAGTACTATTTATCTACGAGTACAATTCATCTTCGAGTACTGCTCATCTACGAGTACTGCTCATCTACGGGTACTGTTCATCAACGAGTACTACTCATCAATGAGTACTGCTCATCTTTGTGTATTGTTCATCAACGAGTACTGCTCATCTACGAGTACTGCTCATCAACGAGTACTGCTCATCAACGAGTATTGCTCATCTACAAGTACTGCTCATCTACGAGTACTATTCAGCTATTACGACTAGGTCTGACTTGATTTTGACCAAGTCCTACTCGATTACAACTGGTCCAACTTGATTATGACCAGGTCCGACTCGATTAAGACCAGGTCTGGCTCGATTTCGACCAAGCCCGACCAGACCCCTCTGACCAGATGTGTGCATTGGATTGCCTCGGGCGCCCTTGTTTTGTTATAAGGCTAGTCACTCGAACGACATCGCTGCCTTAGCTCATCGTCGCCATTGCCCTTTAACGGCGCCAAGCCACTATGACCACTTTGTAACCCTTTACAACCACCTTGCAACCCTCTACGACCACTTGCGACCACCTACGACCTCTTATAGTTGAACCTCCTTCCGACTAGGTGTAGTCGAGCCTCTTTACGACCAAGTAGTCGAAACCTCCTTACGACTAGGTAGTCGAAATGTTGAGCAGTAACCAAAACCCTTTTGTTGGATTTCTCTTCCAAGAGTTATGGTTTAGGCTAATATCTGTTGCATATGAAATCCAAATCAAGTGATTTTGTTTCTAAATTCTTTTAAAATCTTGTTCTACATTCTGTGTAAATTTCATGATTTTTGGATGATTTTGAATTTTTGGAGTTTATTCGGCGTTATCCATCCTTGTTGGTTCTTTTCTATTCTTTCGCTAGGTTATGACGAATTTGTTGAGTACGAGAGTGAACCTCAGCAGCAAGTGTATTATATCCAGCAAGGCAAGCAATCCCTCCTTTGATGCATGTTTAGCCTATTATGTTCAAATGTATTATCTTGTTTGCTAATGTATGTATGCATACTATGTTGATGATTAATCTCTCGTTTAGCGATAGTTAATCCAAATAGACGCATAATCTGTAGGTAAATGTTTACCATTGCTACTGAGCCTAGGTTGGATTATTCGTAATGATTTGGAGTCCGATGGATGGGCTCTAGTCATGTATTTGTATAGTATGCTAGTCGGTTTGCTTAGCAATGCTTAGAACAATAGCATAGGGATCATCGCTTCGGCGATGGTCGTTATATCAACACTTTAGATACTTGGGTCAGGGTACTCACGTATGTAATTGTATTCAGAAAAACTAACAAAAATAAAAACAAAACGTTTTGGACTTGGGCATATTGGTTGGATGGTGTGCTGTTGGGTGTGTGCTTGGAGCCCGAGTCAACAAGGACCAAATTTCTTGTGTCACTGATCTAAGTGTTTTTGCGTGCATTCCACATGAGGGTATTGGGAACCCCTCTTGACTTAGTACTTTGGCGTGTGTTAGTTTCGAGTCGCAGGAGGTTGTTGTGTGTTGTGTTAAAAAGAGATGTAATTGTGTTGGGTGTGCGAGGGTGGGTTCCTGTCTAGGTTCTCCACACCGAGGAGCATCGGCAGTTGCTAAGGTTGGGTCGATGACTCCGACACAACGTATGGGTTTCCATCCATATGGGTGACTCGTAGCTAATGCATTATAATGGAAACATCACGTAGGACTTAGCCTTGCCGGCATACCTAAGGAAGTGTGCTCTATAGCTTGGCGAAATAGCGGTCTGGCATGTGGGTATGGTTGTACACCCCTGCAGGGTTTTAAACTATTTGAATAGCCTCGTCCTAAGTTATGGACATGCTTGATTAGGTCATGCAACAATTAGACTATAACATTTTCAATAAAACTTGAAATAGGGTGGTCCGAATGGGTAATTCATGCTATGTTGTGGTGGCTGTTGGGAAGTCACCTCCAGGATGTTAATTATGTTTATAATTGTTATATCGCTATTATTTAAATAAATAAAAATAGATTTGTTAAGTTGCCTTCAATCTATTACACTATTGCAAACGAAATATGACTTTGTGCTAAAAATGAACTCTATGGCCTTCTCCTTTAATTCAAGCTTGCATATAGCTATGTATAGGTTTGTTATTTGTAAGTCTTGTGAGTACAATTTTTGTACTCAGTTGCCTTGTCTAATTGCTATAGAGGAGGTTGACCCCCAAGGGGTTAACTCTTGTGAGACCACCTTTGTTCAAGACGACGACTAGCTTGGAGGTTTCTGGTCAGGTTGCCTTGTGGGTAAGGGCAAACCGGTCAGCTTTTCTTTTGGTGCCATCTTATGGCTGTTTCTGCTGCAACTCTTAGTACTTTTGGATTGTTATATTTGGCCGGTCGGTCTCTTTTTGTAATCTGAACTTGTATGGCTTGATGTTGTAAAACTTGTTGTTTATCGGTATTGTAGTATTGTGTATAACTTTGATATTGTTATCGTTTTGTGAGGTGTATGTGTACCGCTCCTGGGAGGTCACAATACATCAAAGGCGGGAGATTTAATTTATAATGCTAGGACCAATTTAGCTAAGTATTACAAGCTAAATACCTCGGGTCCCCACACTCTACGGTGTTATTTTTGGCATTGACGTCGGGAGGAAGCCAAATTTGCTATGATAGCTGGCAATAGTGCCATTTTAGCCAAAAACTCTAGAGGCACGCACAATTGTAAAATAATGGTTGAGTTTGACTAAAAAAAATGTGTAGGTGTCACTATAACACCATGGCCTAAAATCCGCTCAATGCCCAGCCTATCGTGGGGGTAGATCCGCGCACACAGAGCAACCTACTTACTCTTTCGTCCTCGCTTTGTATATAAAGGTTAACTCGGAGGTGCTGTATTTGGTCTCAACATGCATTATATACTACTATAACTCACTTTAGACAAGTAATGTGGGACTAAGCAGGGTGCTCTGTGTGCGCGAGTCTGCCCCACGATGGGCTGGCCAAGTGGTCCATTTGGAGTTGTATGCCCAGCCCATTGTGGGGCAGATCCGCACACACAGAACATCATACTTACACTTTTGTCCTTGCTTCGTGTAAAAGGCTTAATTCGGAGGTGGTATATTTGGACTCAACAAGCATTATATACTACCACAACTCACTTAAACAAGCAATATGGGACTAATCACACTACACAAACTCTACATTAGCTACATGAGCCGCACTACGAGCAATCAGGGGTATTATATTCATGTAACCAAGATTGCTATGTGTCGTAGGGGCGGCCCCACAGGCCCCAGCGACCCGGCGAAGACCACAAGGCCCCTGAAGGCCATGAGCCGGGGGGCCCGAAGGGTACAAAGGACTCCTTTGGGGGGTCAGAGCCGAAGCAAAGGCTGCCAGGAGGGCCGCGTGGGCCAGCAGGACGGATGCTTCAGTGGTGGCGCGAAGGCATCCGAAGGACCGCTGAAGCACCGCAGGCCCAGAAGACGTAGTCCCCCGAGGCCACCTCGGGGGTGCCGAAGGGTGCCTGGGGACGAGTGCCTCAGGGACGCTCGATGCAGTGCGAAGGAAGGATGGCACCGATGGACCAGGCGTACCAACCAGATGGATCAAGTCTAGGGAAGTCCATCGTGAACCGAAAGCTACACATAGGGAGAGGAAAAGTCCCTTCAACCCTTGAGGATGGAGGACCCTTTTTAGGGGTCGGCATGTAATCTCGCATACCCTGTCGGAAGGCTATAAATAGCTGCCTCCCCCCATGTAATAAGTCAGACCCGATTTTTGGGACAATTAATACACATTTACTCTTGACAATTGATCCCCTCTTCGAGGATCCCTCGGTCCCTCGCGTGGACACAGGGGTCCCCTTTTCTATTGTCTAGTCTTTCTTGCTACAATAGTTGGCGCCATCCATGGGGTTCGGTAGGAAAGTCCCAAGCACAGCCCTGAGGCATTAGCATGGCCCCTCGAAAGGTCACACCCAAGGTCTCAGCGGCTGAAGCGGCCGTGGCGGCCACAGCTCCAAGCACCCTGAGGGCCAAGCGAAGCAGGACCTCCGAGGCAGTGGTGGGCATTGCCGAAGCCACCAAGTAGAAAGCCAATAACTTCACACATGGAGACATTGTCGAAAGAGACACCCAGCCCACCGAGGCATCTCTCCCCGGGAACCACTCGACGGGCCCACCTCCACCCGGGGCGGCGGACATAACCCGGGAAGCCTACGAAGCCCTCCAGCGAGAACTGGCTGACCTCCGTGGGGAAATGCTGGTTCTTCGCGGCAACCGGCGGAGATGGCCCTCGCAACCCACCCCAACTCACGGTCCTCGTGCAAGGGCAAACAACCGGAGGGGAGGAGGCCACCCCTTCAGCACCTACAACCATACCCCTGTTAAGTGCGGGATTGGAGATGGCCCACTGGCCTTTGGGCTTCAAAATGCCGGACGTCAAGCCCTTCGAAGGGTGCACGGACCCCTCGGAGTTCCTCCGGGTGTACAAAACCGCCATCGAGGCGGCCGGAGGGGATGACACCACTAAACCAAAAGGCATCACCCTCACCCTCAGGGGTGTGGTGTTGACATGGTTCTTCACCATCCCTCCCCGGTCCATATACATGTTGGAACAGTTGTGGGATCTCGTGCGCAACAACTTCCAGGGAAATTACACCGAGCCAAAGGACACGGGAACCTGTTCACAATAAAGTAAGCCCCGGGCGAGTCCCTCCGCAACTTCTTGAAAAAATTCACGGAGGTAAAGTGCCAAGTGAAGGGGGTCAATAAACACAGCCATATGTGGACTTCAGAGGGGTCCCTGTCGGAGAGATTGGCTTGCAAGACCATCCACACCATAGCTGAGCTTTTTGACAAAATGGAAGAGTAAGCCCAGCTGGAGGAAGATAGCACCCGAAGGGCGGAGGCTCGGGCGCCAGCTTCCCAGGCAACGACACCGAACAGGCCACTTGGGAAGGAGGGACCCGCGGCCACCGCTGCAGGGAAAGATGCCAAGCCGCGGGCCAATACTACCACGTAGACGGTGGCCACCCCCCGAAGAGGGGAAGTGAGGAGGCTGCGGGCGGGGCCAAGGCCAAAAGCATAATGACAGGTAGCAACCAGACACCCGAATCGGTGTCGGAGGCCCTTCGCTATTTTGTGATCTCCACGGCGAGGGATCACATACAACTAGGGAGTGTCGCACCATCGCGGCCATGCAAGACTACATGAAACACGGTCAGCAACCGGCCGAGCACGAAGACAGGTAGGGAACGGGCAACTAGTTGCCCGCTTAGCCACTGAGGCCCCACATAGAAGGAGGCCACGGGGAGCACCATCAAAGGATCATAAACATGATCATAGGAGGATCCTCGCTTGGCATGACGTAAAAAAGGCTCGATAGATCCACCACGTCGCGACGTACCCTGCCTCTAGCCCACCTCACTACGCCGAGATACCGATGACCTTTGGCCCCGAGGAGGTTAGGGCCTGTACTTCCCTCATTAGGACCCTCTCATCATTTTCGCCAACATCACAGATTTCGAGGTCAGGCGTGTCCTCGTGGACAGAGGAAGCTCCATGGAACTGCTGATCGTGGACACTTTCGATAAATGATGAACCCTAAGGATCGTCTATCACCCCAAGGCATACCCCTAGTAGGCTTCGGGGGGAGGCCCATGACGGCCCTGGGCCAAATTGACCTGGCCGCCACGTTTAGCGATGACTTCGCATCCCGGACTGAGGTCGTCATGTTTGAAATCGTCCAAATGCCCTGCCAGTACAACGCCATCCTCGGTTGGGCCACATTGAATTCCTTTGGCACGATAGCACACAACAACTATCTGTGCTTGAAGATCCCTGTGCCCGAAGGTATAATTACGGTACGAGGGGACCAGGATCTGGCTAGGCAAACAGAGCTGGAGACAATCTCACCAGCCCACCACGTTCACGTAGTCAAAGCAAATGCAAACGCCTAGGCAGACACCCCCTCGATGAAATGGGTTCCGAAGGCCAAACCAGAGGGGCAACTTTGAACAGTCCCTATGAGAGAAGCCTCCCCAGAGAAGACGGTGGCCCTAGGGGTGGAGCTCCCAGCAAAAGCACGCGTAGCCATCCTCGAAGTACTCCACAGCAATGTGGATATCTTCACGTGGGGCCTGGAGGACATCCTCGGGGTAGCATAGGAGACCATTGAGCACCGCCTGGCCATCAAAAGTGACGCATCCCCCAAGAAGCAGAAATTACGTTGCATGTCAGTGGAGCGCTAGAAGGAGCCAAGAAAGAGATAGCCAAGTTACTAAAGGTGGGATTCATTCATGAAATCAAGCACTCCTATGGCCAAAGAGGACGAACCAAAAATTGCCTTCATTACCCTCATCAGCACCTATTGCTTCACTCGCATGCCCTTCGGCCTGAAGAATGCGGGCACCACTTTCACTTGACTCATCATGAAGGTGCTAGCTGGCCAGCTCGGTTGCAACATCGAGACGTACATCGATGACATAGTGGTCAAAAGTAGGCTCGTAGGCTCCCACACAGAGGACCTACTGGAAATCTTCACCAGCCTCCGGGCGGAGGGGATCAAACTCAACCCCGAAAAATATGGCTTTGGCGTGAGAGCGGGCAAGCTCCTGGTGTAATACCCCAAGTGTATTTAAGTAAGAAGAAATAAATTAGAGAGAAGGATCAATTAGAAAAGTGTTTTAACAGGAGATTAGAGGGGGCTTTATGCATAATTTGGACAACTTTGGCTGTGGGCTTTTGGCCCACAGCATTTAGGCCCATGAGGGGCCGGCTACCAATAAAAGGAGGGGAAACCCTAGGGTGGGCATCAGAGCATGACGTGCACAAGAGTCGCCATCGCACAAAGGCCACTGTGAATAAGAGCCACCCCGCCTCCTGCTACCGCTAGTTGGAGGAAGAAGGTGATCACTCTTGTGGAGACTAGCCAAGAAGGAGGAAGGAGGAAGAAGAAAAAGAAGAGGAAAGGGGAAGGCAGGGATCGTGGCCTGGGGTGGGTGTTCATCGCATTCGACAGTGGTTCTTCAAGGGTAAGACCCCATCCCCTTCCGGTTAGTAGATTATTTGATCTTTAGCAATGTCGGTCTTTAGGTCTGTTTAGAGCATATTGGGTTGGACGATGTTTTTGAGATGTTTAACGGCAGAATCTGACTAGGACGCCTCCCAGATAATTGTAGGCGATGTCAATACCTTTCTGTAGAGTATAAGATCGCATCGTTTGGATGAGCGGTTCAAAAGTTATGAATTTCGTAGCTCTACTATTCCGTAAATCTACTACGATTCTGATAGTTTTTAGTAATCAGACTTAAGAGGATAGTTAAATAAATTTCTGGGAGGTCTCACTATAACGAAAGATGTAGATAATTATCTTAGCTTTCAGGGAAGCTAAAGAACATGAAATTTGAATCATTATTCTGAAATTTATGATAGTTTTAATATCTCTGTCCAGAAACCCGACTTGAATTAGTTGTTCTGTTCATCAGCTTGGTAGGGGGTAGTAGGTGGCCGAATCTGGAAGGCTCACCAACTAGGTTTAGATTGGGGATTTGATAAAATTTCTATAGAGTCTAAGAACACCCCATTTGGATCTCTGTACTAAAAGATATGAGTTTTTGATTATGACTGTCCGTCGAGAGGACAGACTGCTGCTTAGGAATTTGGAGTTGGGGTTGCACGAGAGAGTATAGTTTTTTTCGTAAGTGTTTCTAGCTTTATTTTGGTCCAGTATTGTTATCTTAGAGTGCTTGTTGACTTACCTCAGGTGGGGGATTGGTTCCGGGGGCAGCGCCCTCTTCGCGTCCTTCGTTATCGCACGGTTAAGGCAAGTACATTGTTTGATACATTGGTTGTGAATATTTGATCATGATTGCGTGTATTTGATATATGATAGTGATGCATGGTTGCTGGCATGATTTGTGTACTAATAATGGTGAATGCTCAAAGTATGACTAAGTTCAATTCATGTTTGATGTTATTGCTTTTGGCATGTTGATAATGAATAGAGAACTGTGCATATGCATATTGAGATGATGTTGAGGCTTGGTCATGTGGTGACCAAGCATGCATATCTTGAGGTCCCTACACTTGTGGAGTGTGGGCTTGAGGTCCTATTTACTTGCAGAGTATTGAACAATTGGTCCCTGTGCTTGCGAGCACATGCATGGGTATGCAGCGACGGTTGCATACTTTGAATTACCGGTAAAATGCAAAAAGAGATAAAGAGAAAGGATCCTTGAGCATTGCATATGCATGTGGAATGATTTAATGATATGCTTCTGGAAGTGGATGCTGATGTTATAATTTTGTATTGTATGTCTTTTATATGTACTTGCTGAGTCTATGGACTTACCCTTATTGTTGTTGTTGTTGTTTTAGGTACCCAATCCAAGAATGACATGCATAGGAGGGAGTAGCTTTATGTTCGTATGCACACTGCCATGAAACTTTGATAGTTGATTAAATTTCAGATCGTACCTTAATAAATGAGCAAACTGCTTAAGGGATTAATTATAGTTATGTTTACGTGTTGGGTTATTTGTAATAATGATAAGTAGCATATTCTTTTAGATAATTGTGATTATGCTTTAGTCACTTAGTATACCATGAGTGCCTATTGTTTATTCTGTAAGTTGGATTCCTTGATTTTGATACTTGTACCTGTTGAAACTCTTAGAAAAGTTAGCTAAACAAAGGATATTCTGTTGGATTTTAGTAAAGTGTCAAGTTTTTAATTTGTTGTTGTCAGACCCGGGAATAATATCCCAGATCCTCTGTGCATTTCTGAACTAGTCCCATGATCAGTCGCTAGTTCACACAGTAAACAAATATGATAACAAATCTATATCACAACTTTATTAATAATTAACAGAGTTTATTACAAAGAGGCTTACAAGCCAGCAATAAAGAACACAGTGGAAGACGAAAAAGTAGTAGGGTCCAAAGAATGCGCCACGAGACAATCGATCGTAGCGCCTAGTCGTCACGATCCACATCCGAAGTGAAGTCCTTCTCCTCTCAAATTTTGTTTGCATAAAGCAAGTATGAGGACAACTTCGTGCTCGCAAGTTACACCCACAAGTAATGTAATGACATGCATATATGGATGTAACAAAGATGGCTTATGGGTTGATTTGCATAAAACAACATTTTCTTTAAATACTTGTACTAAGTTCCAAAACAGTTATTTTATAACTACAAATCATTTTGTAAATTCTCAAATTTATAGTCAGATAACATTCACACATGAATGGTGAAGGATACCCTCCTATCACATGGCTTCCTGCCCAAATCCCATTTGGATAAACCAGTTTGAAGAAGTCTTTTTCAAATAAAACCAAAGTCTAACTTTGAGCAATTCTGCTAGCATGTCCATGACCGTGGACACGACTATTCGAATAGTTTGACACTCTGCAGAGGTTGTACAGCTTTACCCACAAGACACGACTTCTCTAGTTTGTTCGGCATCCGTCGATACCACCGCTCACTACCTTAGGTAAGCAGTCTAGAGCATGTGTCAAGGCCTTTACAATGTGCCATCCTTCCGCAGTCTACCCTCTCTAAGGTTTCGCCACCCCTTTGGAATGAAAACTTCCGGGTTCGGGCCCCCTCTTGAGCCAGGTGGGACAACATAGTCATCAAAGACAACCCACCGAAACAGTTGGATCGACCGCGATGGAACTTTGCAAATTAGTCGGCCAGGTCCTACTCCCCATACTGAGGACATGTGGTGGTACGGTATGGCCTAGCATCATGCACTCGAAGACCGGTCCTTAACTGACTTAGGCAACTTTTCAACAAAACCCATGGGCCTCAACCATACCCGATTGAGCCCGTGCATGAACATGCACCCACCAAACATCCATTATGCCCAAGTCCAAACCCATTTTCATTTTATTTTCCAGGTAAAGGTATTTTATAAACCTTTTATGGTAAAACAATACCATAAATCCAATTTAAATCAAATTTGGAAGATTTGGCTAAAATTTCCCAAATACAAGATTTGATCTACGCACTGGCTAAGCATATGATTAATTTTAGTACCATTTCCTCTAATGGTGACAAAGTATTCATGTTCAACATTCAAATTGGCCATACAAAGGAAATAGGAATAACTAGGCAATTTAAAACAGGGAATTAAAAATAATTGTATAAACATATGCATGCAGTAATAATTTAAAAATGGAATATAAATAATTTAAAATAGTGGGATCAATATGATTAAGGGTATAACTTACCTTGCTTGATTACTCGTTGCTCTCAAACGATGTCGAAATCCGGTCGTCCGAAATCGTCGAAATCTATACGTGAAAACGAGCTAAATTCAAATAACACTCAAATAAAATCCAAATAAAATCCAAAATAAATACTGGGAGGAAGGTATCGACTTTATGTGAATTTAGGAAGTTGAATCGACGAAATCGGAGTTCGTATGAAGGAGAACGAACATCCGGAAGGTTGATTATCACAAGAAAAGATGATATTCCGAATTTCAGAATTTAAGGAATTATTTTTCTGAAGGAAATCTCTTTATTGTGTTAGCATGATGTCTGCAGGTGGGAGAATGAATTTTTGGTCGAATTTATTTTGTAAAGAAAAATAGTTGGAGTCAATGACATGTGGGCCCGGATCCACGAAAATAGGGTTTGGTCCACGGTGGGTAAGCCAAGGAATAGTGTCACCACGTAGCGCACACATAGGTACGCCACGTGGGCAGGGCGCGAGGTGGCGTGACATGGCGTGATTTAATTATTACAAAATTCAAATTTTGTTTGAATAGAAAGGTAGATAATATTGAAAGGAACATGTAGGTAAAAGGGTTCAAGCAATTACCCAACGAATGAAGAGATCGGGCTCGACGAAGTTCTTGTCGGACTTGGGAAGAAGATGTGGCCGGTGGTGAATAATTAAGTAAATCAAAATTTCACTTGAATAGAAATGTGGAGAATCTCAATAGTATATCGCTGGTCAAATTTGGTGCACAACGGAGCAACTGATGAGCAGATCGGGCTTGCCGGAGTTATCGCCAGAGTTGTTGAAGAAGACCGTCGGTACTTTTGTGGCCGCGGTGAACCAACAGGATAATCAAAATTCGGCTTGAATAGAAACGTAGAGAATCTCGAAAGGAACTCATCGGTAAAATTTGGCGAAAAACGGAGCTGCGGATGAGGAGATCGGGCTCGCCGGAGTTGTCGCCGGAGTTGGAAAAAAAGACCGTCGGTACTTTTGTGGCCGTGGTGAATCAACAGGATAATCAAAATTCGGCTTGAATAGAAATGTAGAGAATCTCGATAGGAACTCACCGGTAAAATTTGGCGAACAACGGAGCTGCGGATGAGGAGATCGGGCTCGCCGGAGTTGTCGCCGGAGTTAGAGAAGAAGGGCTAGCAGAGGAGTCTCCGGGAGGATTTTGTCAAATCTGAGCCAGAGGGATGTGGGGAATGGGGTGGAGAGGTTACGGTTCAATTTATAGGGGCAAATGAGTAACGGTTTGACGGGAATTGCTCGCCGGAGTTATCACTAATTAATGCCTTTCTTGGAGTTATCAGAAGACATAATATTCCACGGAATATTCCTTTTCAAAATTCGGAAAGACACCAATTAATTCCGGAAAAATAGCAAATTAATTCCAAAAAATCCGAAATAAATTAAAGATATTAAATACAATATTTTGAAATCAAATAAAATATTAATAATAATAATAATAATTTTATTATTACACATTAATTATTGTTATATTGCTAAAAATTGATTTTAAACTTGAAAAATAGTAATATAGGTCTAAAAATTCAATGAATTTTCAGAGTAGTTGAATAGGGTATTTTGAGCTTAAATAAAATATTTTCAACACAAATTTGGTTTTTATTTGCGGACAACAATTCATTTTTAATTGCTAGATATTATAAAAATCAAAAAGGGACTTTTAGAAAATAGCAAATAGAGTTCCAAAATTCTATAAAAATTCAAGAAAATTCCCTGAATTATTTTGAACTTAATAAAAATAATTCCAACTTAAAGTTGGATTTTATTTTTGAACAGTAATTTTTTTAAAAATAAATAGTAAAAAGCTTTTAAAATTCCACAAAATTCCAGAAATTACTTAAAATTTTATTTTTCACTTTAAATCTAATAAAAACCCATAAAACTCAATAAATTTTATTTTTGGCTTTTAAAATCTTAGAAATTCAAGAAAACTAAGAAAATACTATTGAAACTCAGAAAATCCAATAAAAATAACTTTATTAATTTTTATTTTGGTAACAGAACTTTGGGATGTTACAGTTGTATTGTTAGTTTAGTAGCATTCCAGGCTCAAACCAGGCTAGGGTGTTGCACCTGGGATTCCTCATATACGAAAGAGGTATCAAGGCCAACCCCCAAAAAATAAAAGCCATCTAAGAAATGGAGCCCCCTCATAGCGCCCGGGAGGTGCAAAGACTAACGGGGCACCTCGCAGCCCTCAGTCGATTCCTGTCCCGCTCTGTGGGGCGGGCCCTGCCATTTTTCAGAACACTCCAAGGAGTAGAGCCGTTCTGATGGACGGAAGACTGCCAGAGGGCATTCCAAGAACTCAAACAATACCTCGCCCAACTACCAAACCTAACCAACCCCAAGCCCAATGCGGACCTCTTATTGTACCTCGCCACCTCCTCATTAGTGGTGAGCACAGTCCTTGTCCAAGAAAATAGCAGGCAACACCCCGTATTACGCTTTGAGGCCTCCAAGGCCAAGATCGACATACGCACTGGAAAAGCGGATATGTCGTGCTCATGGCCTTGCTCAAGCTTCGGCATTACTTACTAGCGCACGCCATCACGGTCCTGACGTCCTACCCACTAGCACTGATGCTACAGAACAAGGACACCTCGGGCCAAATAGGCAAGTGGGCGGCCGAGCCGACGCCCTTCAACCTCACCTTCGCGGTGCGCATGACCATCAAGTCACATGCCCTTGTTGACTTCATCACCGAGTGGAACCCCCAAATTGAAGAACAACCCCAAGCAGGATCGAGGCCCGTGGATAATCTACACCAACGAACCTTGGTGAACCGTGGGGGACGGTGCAACAGCCATCTTGGTCACCCCAGACGGGCGAAGCATGTCACACGCCGCTTGCCTCAACTTCTTGACAACAAACAACATCTTAGAGAATGAAGCCCAACTGTTGGGCCTCTGCAAAGCAAAGGCATTGGGGACGAAGCGCATAATCATCAAAAGTGACTCCCGTCTTATGGTGGGACACTTCGACAAATCGTTCATGGCCAGGGACCCTGATATGGCCAAATACCTAACTACGGCGCGGGCGACAGCAAAGCACTTCCTCAGCATCACCATCCAAACCATCCCAAGAGGTGACAACGAGGTAGTTGACAAGCTCGCAAAGATGACCAGCTCCGATGAGTGCCCTACACTAGAAGTCTTCTATGAGATACTACAGGTCCCTTCGGTTGCGCCCGAAGCACAAGAGGTTGCACCCAAAGCACAAGGGGTGGCACCCAAAGCACAAGGGGTTGCGCACAAAGCACAAGGTGCTGCGCACAAAGCGTTGGTCAGGCCCAAAGCAAAAGCTACCAACAGAACAGGCCTTGTGCTCCTTATTGACAGGGCCGACTGGTGGGACACCATCGCCAAATACCTCGCAGGCGAAGAGCCTGAAGATATTGCCGAAGCAAAGCGCCTCCAGCACCGAACCCGGAATTACGCATCATCAATGACCAACTGTATAAAGGAGGCGTCTGCACTTCCTTCTTATGATGCGTATCCCAGCAGGAGGGCCAATCCCTCCTAGGGACATCCACGAGGGGCTTGGTGGTTCATATCAAGCACCCCGAGGCCTCGTGGCAAGGGCCTTCTGCCAAGGATTTTATTAGCCAACAGCGCTCCGTGATGCACAAGATCTCGTCCAACGCTGCCAGGGGTGCTAGTGGGGCGGTGGCAATGCGAAGGCACCAATGGTCCCACTGCAGCCCCTGCCCCCTGTCTGGCCCTTCGCACAATGGGGGCTCGACATCATCGGGCCATTCCCGGCGGCCAAGGGCAATCTTCGCTTCGCATTTGTCGCCATTGAGTATTTCTCTAGGTGGATAGAGGCCGAGCCAGTCGCCAAAATCACGACCACCACAACACAGCGGTTCGCACGGAGAAACATCATTTACAGATATGGGGTGCCACGCGACATTGTCACCGATAATGGCACCCAGTTCGACTCGACATCCTTTAGGGCATTTTGCCAAGGCCTGGGAACAAGCGTACGCTTCGCATCGGTAGGACATCCCGAGTCCAACGGGGTGGTCAAGCGAGCCAACGACAACCTGTTAGCAGGGCTGACAAAGCAACTCATGGGCTTGCCAAAGGGACTCTGGCTCGAAGAACTTCAGAAATCCCTATGGGCACTCTGAACCCCACCAACTAGGGCCACACGGTTCTCTTCATTCAAGCTCCTTTTCGGCGACGAAGCCATGACCCCAGGGGAGCTCGTGGCCATGTCCCTTTGAGCAACAGAAGATAGCAAGCCAGCGGGTCAAGGGATCTCCCTCGACCTCCTTGAAGAACATTGTGTGCATGCCATATCAACCATGGCAAAGTACACCGAAGGAGTCGCACAGACATACAACAGGAAGGTCAAGATACGCCCCTGGCGCTAGGCGACATGGTCCTCAAGCGAGCCACTAATCCCACAACCATAGGCAAGCTCGAGTTCAAGTGGGAAGGGTCGTACATCATCACTCGCAACACAAGGGCAGGTTCCTACTACATCGCGACGCCAGAGGGACAACAACTAGACCACACACGGAATGCTAAAAGCCTCTGTAAGTTCTATCCCTAGGGCCAACAATGTAAAAACCCAGCTGCGCCCGGACAATCGCCACTTGCCATCCTTAAACGGTAGAGGCATGTACAAAAGCATGTGTATGTCTTTTGGGCATTTTGTCCCCATCTAATAAAATGGACACCCATGGCACACTAACTCACTCCCACGAGTGTGAAGTGTATAAACGAAGACACCGCGCATGGCTCATCAACCCAGGTGCACACCGATGCCCCCGCAGGTACAAGTGTATAAACAAAGACACTATGCATAGCTCATCGGCCCCGGTGCACACCGATGCCCTCCGCAGGCATGAGTGTATAAACGAAGACACTTCGCATGGCTCATCAGCCCCAATGCACACCGATGACCCCCGCAGGCACAAGTGTATAAATGAAGACACCAAGCATGGCTCATTAGCCTTGGTGCACACTGATGCCCCTTGCAGGTACGAGTGTATAAACGAAGACACCACGCATGGCTCATCAGCCCCGGTGCACACCGAAGCCCCCCGTAGCACGAGTGTATAAACCAAGACTCCATGCATGGCTCATCAGCCCCAGTGCACACCAATGCCCCCCACAGGCATGAGTGTATAGACGAAGAAGCTGTGCATAGCTCAGGCCCCGACGCAAAATACCTTGCCCCAAGCACCAGAACACACCGGGGGGGAGGGGGACAGCGCCGATCTTCGCCTCTCCCTCGCAAAAATTAGGGCTCCCCCGAAGCCCTATCTAAAAAAGTATGGGGGACGGTGCTAGGCTTCGCCTCCCCCTCACAAAAATTAGGGCTCCAGAGCCCTATCTAAAAAAGTAGGGGGGACGACGCTAGATTTCGCCTCCCCTCACAAAAAATTAGGGTTCCCCCGAAACCCTATCTAAAAAAGTATGGGGGACGTTGCTAGGCTTCACCTCCCCCTCGTAAAAAATTTGGGCTCCCCCGGAGCCCTATCTTAAAAAGTATGGGGGTGGCGCTAGGCTTCGCCCCCCCTCGCAAAAATTAGGGCTCCCTAGGAGCCCTATCTAAAAAAGTATAAGGGATAACGCTAGGCTTCGCCTCCCCCCTCGCAAAAATTAGGGTTCCCCCAGAGCCCTATTGAAAGCATCTAGGTCCCCAATGATGGTTTTGGTAATTAATATCAACAATGTTTAAAGGACTAACTTGTGTGCTAAGATGTGTTAAGGATTAGTCCCAGAAGATGAATGATGACATGGAAATGGCAATACAAAGATGATAAAGATCGACTTGGCTCAAGCAAAGGTATCATATGAATTAAGGATCCTTTTGTAGTATTTTACCGATCTTGGTGTATGGAGGAAAGATCGAATTTGTAGGCTAGATGTCGTACTACAAAGAGGATCTCAGTTAGTAGCTTGAGGATCTATTTTGTGCTATCTTCATCAACTAAGTGTCATGCATTGCATTTGTTTTTGCTTCTGGAAAACTGTTCAGAAAAATCGGTTAGACCGCAAGTATTGAGCGATGTTACCGCAAGTTGGTAACACCAGATTTACATGACGGTATGTATTTTCCAGAGAGCTTGTTTTGCATGGTTTTTCTTGAAACCCCAATTGTCGGTATGATTGCTGTGTATGAGCAGTATTACCGCAAGTCGGTAATACCGATACAAGTCGCGGTATGTTTTTAACAAAGAACATGTTTTGGGGGTTATTCTTGAATCTTGGAAACTGGTAAGACTGCAAGTGAAAAGAGGTATTACCGCAAGTCGGTAGTACCAAAATCTATTGGCGGCATGTTTTTTAAAGAGAGGTTCTCGAAGACACTGGTCAAAGGTAGTGTTCGTAGACACTAGTCAAAGACAGTGGTCGTAGACACTGGTCGTGGAACAGTGGTCGAAGACACTGGTCATGAACAGTGGTCGAAGACACTAGTCATAGAACAGTGGTCGAAGACACTAGTCATAGAACCTGATCGAAGACCTGATCGAGGACCAATCGGTATGACCACATTTGTTTAGTGGTATTACCGTATGTCGGTAATACCGATCTTTCTAGCAGTATCTTTTTTCCAGAGAGCGTGTTTTCTTGAGATTTTCTTAAGCTCTGGAAATCAGTAGTACCATTATAGCCGACCGGTATTACCGTTGTGCGGTAATATAGATTTTTAGTTGGCGGAAGTCCCGCAACACCTTTTCAACGGCTATGTCAGGTGTATTTATGTAACAGCCCAAATTTCAATTTCCAGTTGAAAATAAAGTTTAATTATTTTATTGGATTTTTGTGGAATTTTTAAAGCTTTTCCTTAACCAAATTAAAGATAAAACAAAATTATGGGCAAAATCTATTATCAGATAATAGCTGGAAATATTTTTCTTAAATCCTAAATGCTCCAGAGAATTTCTGTGAATTTTCTCATAATTTTTGGAATTATTTTGCTATATTCTAAAGCCTAATTGAATTATCTGTAATTAAAACAAAAGAAAAAACCTCAAATAGGAATTGGGCCAAACCCACCACCCCACGTTCTTCCTCAAGCACGACGCTTCCGCCACGCGCCTCCTCCTTCACGACAAATGGGTCCACCCGTCACCTTTCTCTCTCCCATCACACCAAGAGATCCCAACCGCTGGATTAAAATCCAACGGTCGAATTTCACAAAGCATTCGGGGTCCGAATGTTCTACGCAATCGGACCGTTAGATCTAAATCCAACGCCCACGCATCGGTCACTTAATGATTCACCGCAACCCCGCGGATCTATTTCAACCGTTAGATCGAGATCACACCGCCACGCCGACATAACTTACCACTTCGCCAATCTTTTGTCCACCGCCCGATGAAAATCGGACGTGCCCGCTTGTCGCCTTCCTCGCCGCCTTCTCCGCGCGATCCTCACGCCGCCGCCATTAAAACCGACGCCGAACTCGTAACGGCGCCTTCAATTCCCCACTCTCACCATCGCGCGATTGACGACCCGTATCACGCCGCCCCACTTCCGGCCGCTTCTCCTTCTCCGCATCGCTTTACCCACGATCACCGAAACCGCCGCGATGACCTTCGCTGCCGCCGCTTCCGGTCTTCCTCACCCTATAAATAGGAGCCATGGGTAGCCCTTCTCCTCCTCCACCTTTTTCCCACGCATTACTCGCACGCCTCTAGCTTCGCCGTAACCGGCCGTGGAAGCTCCTTCACCGCGACGCCTTCTTCCATTCCGGCGCCTCGACGACGCCCGCCTCGCCGCCACTACCAACGGCCGCCACATCATCGCCGACCGGTGCTCACCGCTGCGCCAGACGCCGCCGGAATCGCATTGTCGCCAACACCGAACCTCTCCGCGCTTCAACCTCGCCGCCACCACCGCCCACCTCGACCACCCGAGCTAGTCTAAACGAGTTCGAAATAGTCCTAGCTACACACCGTACCACCATCGCCGGCGAATCCTCGCTGCTCGCTGCCGTTGGTTCCGTGGCGCCACCGCCGCCGGTCCGACGTGTCACGCCGCGTGGCGATGCCACCTAGCGCCAACTCAACCCCGCTTGCGTGGTGTACGCGTGGCGCCCGCTCATCGCCACGTGAGCACCGCGTCGTTCACCGCGCCAGATCACCTCGGCTCGGTGGAATCACCCACCGTGAGCCGAGTCTATGACATATGGGACCCGCTTGTCGAAAAAATCATTATAATTCTTTTAATTTCCGGAAATTCTTCAAGGCCAAGATTGCACAATAAATAGAATTTCCTTTAGAAAATAATTCAGAGAATTCAATTAAATTCCGTTTTGTATTAAACTTGTAAAATTCATATCTTTTGCATTTGAACTCCAAATTGAGTGGTTCAAGTTGCAAAATTTGTCTAAATTCATAATCTAGCTAACTAAAGCAAAATATTTTAATTTGGAGTTAGTTTGATCTGAGTTTTTGAATTTATTTGAATTTGAGTTGAATTTGTCGTATTTTCACGATAGACTTCGACGACTCAGGAGAGTTAGATCCTTCCGACGATTTAGAGTTCCAAGACTTCAACGGCAAGTTACACTATTGATCATATTGTTCCTATTGTTTTAAAGTATTTATTTACTATCTACAATTTACTATTGCATGCATATGTTTATAAAAATATCCGAATATCCCGATTTCAGTATATAGTTGTTCCAAACTCCTTGGTATGGCCAATTTGACTATCAAAATCAATACCTTGACACCTTAGATAAAATTTGTCAAATGCTTAGCCTTGCTTAGATAATATTTAAAAATTTGGGAGAATTTAGTCAAATCTTTACAATGTAATTTAAATGTGTTCCTGTGGTATTGTTTTATCACGAAAGGATTTTACTCTAAATAAAATAAAATGGGTTTGGACTTGGGCGAGATGGATGGATGGTGGGTGCAGGTTCATGCACTGTCTAACTGTTAGGATTACGACCTGTGGTTTTAAGTGGAAGTCGCCCGAGCCGCTTAGGACCGGTCTTTGAGCGTATTTTGCTACGCCTTACTGTACCACCACATGTCCTGTATGGGCAGGATTTGGCTAAATAATCTGTAGTGTCTTAGTGTTATTTGTGCTATGTTGTATGTGTGGGCGTTGGTTAGACATTAGTCCCACCTGGCGCAAGAGGGGGCTTCCGGAGGATGGATAGTCCAAAGGTAGCGAAACCTTAGCGGGCATGAATACAGTAGGACACTGCTTTGTAACGGCCTCATGATAATTGCTTAGTCACACGCCTCGAAGCGTGCTTTGGCCGACATTAAAAGCATTTTATCTCGTGGGTAAAGCCGCATAACCTCTGCAGAGTGTAAAACTATTCGAATAGCCGCGTCCGCGGTCATGGACATGCTAGCAAAGCCACTCTAAGTTAGAATTGTTTTTGGTTTATAAAATGTGTTCAACAGATGTTTTAGGATGGATAGTCCTATGGTAAAAATTGGGTGGTTAGCCAAGTGTTAGGAGGATATCCTTCAATAATCAACTAGTGGAGGTCATCCAATATTCGATGTCGGTTTGTCACTATCTTTATTCGAATTATTAAAATTGGTCTTACAAAAGTATTAGCAATATAATCAAAAATGTTTGTTTATGCAAAACAACCCCGCCATTACCTTTGTTTACCTTATGCATGCATTAAACTTTCTATATTGGGTGTGACTTGCGAGCACGGTAGTAGTGCTCACTCTTGCCGAATAAATCTTATTCAGAGAAGACGCTTTCCGACGGTGAGGATCTTGACGAAATAGGTCATGTCCCAGACGATTGCCTGTGGCAAGTCGTGTGGCCTACTACTGCTACTCTTCCATTGTGTTATTTCTTTTCTTTTGGCCGCAGCCCTTTGTAATAAACTTTGAATAATTATCAATAAACTCGTGATATGATTGTGCTATCACTTTTGTTTAATGTGCACACTAGAAATCCGACTAGTGTATGAACACGTAGAATTTGGGATCCTTTGTTCCTGGTTCGACAAAAGTGGTATCAGAGCCATATCGACTGTAGTCGTGGCCCCACAAATGTCCTAAGGACTCATTTGCAAAAATTAAAAACTATTTTGAGTCTATCCAGAGTCATCTCTCAACCCTTCTCTTTAAAAACAGTTACTGACTTGTCTATTCCTCAAAATTTTAGATGGCCGAAGTACCGGACGCTATCTCTCACGGAATCATTGCCGGACACTGGGCTGAACTTCTCTGGGAAGTGATGCAAGACTTGGACTACAAGAAGAGGCCAACGCTTGTGGCTACCGATACAAGTTGGGAGAACGACGCTCGAGAGTGGAAGTACTAATCTACTCGACTGCCGCCAAACACCGCCTTCCATACCTTCCACGCCCGATCCGACGCGACACCTTCACGATGGCATTCAGATGCAATGAGAAGCGGCGTAAATCGACTCCGCCATACTTACGATCGCCACCTCAACGGCACCGGTTTCACTATTTCCGATGCATCTTCCAACCGCACTTGATGTTGTCTTCCGCACCATCGAGGAGGAAGATTCCCGAGTTGACGCACTGTGGACTCCGACAAAGGCACGGACTACGCTTATGGAAACGCCTTGGGCGACTTATGCGTATCACTCGGGATAGTCTAGAGTATACCGAGGCGTAAATCAAGGCGATCGAAGAGGAGCGGCTATTTACAAATCGAAGCCAAGGCGATGCACACAATTCCCAATACACCCCATCCACCCCATAGATGTTTATTTTTTCCCATCCATACTTTAGTGCGTAGACATGAGCTATCAATTATTCATGTGATAGCCATAATATATTAATAAAATAAATGAATAAAGAAACCATTTTGAAAAGTTGATTCTTTGTTTGTGTGCTTTTTCGTTCTTGGGCTATTTTAGATTTATCCCCATAGAATTCCTCGCTATCTCTTCTAAATCATTGGAGGATTTCGCAGATGGTGACCACTCGCAGAAACGGCAATGCCGCAGCGGTGCCAACGGACAAGGAAACGATCGACGGATCACCGTGATAATCACGCTTCGCACCGCCACCACCGCGTGTAAGGACCGATCGGCGCGGATGATGGCGAATCGCACTCATTTAATCGACCTTCTTGCCCACTCACTCGTAATGTTCGAACACTCGCATCGCTACAAAGAAGCGGCCCCGCTCCACCTACATAACCAAAGGCCGACTATATGCGAGTTTATGAGGATGCGCCCACGACATTCTCAAATAGTATTGAACCAATGGACGCCGACGATCGGCGCTTCGCTATTGGAAAGAAATCGACATTAGTCGCTGTTACACCATGAGAGGGTCTGCTTGCCTCTCACCAACCGAATGGCCCCGCATCGTATGGTGGGACAACTCATGCATAGCACACAATGATGCTCACCCATCACTTGGGCCGACTTAAATGCGGCTTTTAGTCATGCACATATCCCAGGGGATGATGACGCTCAGAAGAAGGAGTTCCACGCACTCGGACAAGGCAACCGCACGCGTGAATGAGTACCTTCACCGCTTAACTAACTTGCCCGCCACGCCCACCAACGAGCGAGATGAGGACAGCATATGAAAGGTTCCCGGATGGATTGAATGATGATATCTCTGCCCAACTTATTTCGAATTTCACCGACTTCCAACAGTTGGTGGATAAAGCAATCGAGCAGAGGCTAAACACGCAGAATGGAGAACCGCAAGCGAGGATGGCCGCCTGCAGGTTTAACGCAGAGGTCCGCCCAAACCTCGCATCACCACACCGCAACCGCAAAGAACGTGGGAAGTTTCAATCTTCCACGCCTCGTACTCGGCAGACCGCCACGCTCCAACCCTCCAACTTCCGTGGCACTTCATTAGGAGGCGGTTTGTGAGCACTCTACCTCCTCGGCACGAGTCACGTGCTTCCATTGCAACGAGACAGGCATTATGCCAATAAATGTCCAAAGAAGCAACAAGGTTTGGCACCAACAAGGCCAACCTCGGGAGTTCAAGCTACGGCGAGAACACTGCACTCAAAGAAACCGGTTCACCAAGGGACGGGTGAACCATGTCACCGCCGAGGAAGCTCAGCAAGACACGGATGTTGTTCTCGATGACGCTCCTCGTTAATTCGCATCAAAGATCTCTGTCCTATTTGATTCTCGAGCTTCACACTCTTTTGTGTCATATAAGTTTGTGGGAAAATATGGGTTACCTATATCCTCTTTAGCTACTCCCATGATAATTCATTCCCGGGCTCGTAAATGAGAACCAATTCTCTATGCCCTAATCTCACTCTTGAGATATCCGAGTAACTTTTCTAGCAGATCGATAGTTTTACTCTCAAGGTTTGGATGTAATACTTGGAATGGATCACTAGCCAAAAATCACAGTCAAATAGATCGTGCCAATAGATCCATCACCCTCACTAATGAACAAGGTGTGTCTCATGAATTCAAACTCGAGACTCGAACCGGAGGAAGTTCCATACTTACAGATTGAAGGAAGTGAAACTTGAAGATATACCCGTGGCACGAGAGTATCCCGACGCCTTCCGCATGATCTACCCGTATGCCACCGGATAGGGACATCATGTTCCTAATTGATCTAGTCCCGGATGCACCCGATCTCAAAGCGACCTATAGAATGCCAATAACGAAAGTTAGCGTAATTGAAGAAGCAGATTGAAGAACTACGAGAAAAAGCGTACATTCGCCCCGCCTCACCATGGGGAGCCCGGTACTATTTGTCAAGAAGAAAGACAATAGCATGAGAATGTGCGTCGATTACGGATCACTCAACGAAGTAACAATCAAGAATAAATACCCATTGCCCGTAATTGATGATTTGTTTGATCGATTAAAGGAGCAAGTATTTTCAAAGATCGATCTAAGATCCTGTTATCACCAATTAAAGATTAGACCTAAGATATTCAAAACCGCCTTCACCACCGATATGGACTATATGAGTTCACGGTAATGTCATTTGGATTGACCAACGCCCTGCCTATTTCATGAATATGATGAACAAGGTGTTCATGGAATTCTGGATAAATTCGTAGTCGTCTTTATTGACGACATTCTCATCTACTCAAGAACGAAAAAGAACATGAAGAGCATCTCGGATGATACTAGACAAGCTCGTGGAGCACTAACTCTATGCCAAATTCAGAAGAGTGAATTACGCTAAGACAAGTTGCATTCCTTGGACATATTGTATCCGCAGGAGGAATTGCAGTAGACCCTGCCAAGGTTGAAGCAGTAATGGACTGGAAACAACCCAAATCAGTCACCGAGGTGAGAAGTTTTACGGATGGCGGCTATTATCGTCGGTTTATTGAGGGTTCTCTAAACTTGCCAAACCCATGACTCAACTTCTGAAGAAAGAAAAGAAGTTTGAATGGTCAAGCGCCTGTGAAGAAAGTTTCCAAGAATTGAAAAAGAGGCTAGTCTCAGCACCGGTGTTAATTTTACCGGACATCCGCAAGGATTTTGAGATCTTTTGTGACGCATCCCGCCAAGGCCTCGGATGTGTATTGATGCGAAGGCAAAGTTGTAGCTTATGCATCCCGGCGCTGAGGCCACACGAAGGGAATTACCCGACTCATGATCCGAGTTAGCGGCAATTGTGCACGCTCCGAAAATCGCGCATTATCTCATTGGTAAATCATTGTGAGATTTTCACTGCACCATAAAAGTTTGAAGTACATATTCACGCATCAGAGCTCAATCTCCGACAAAGAAGATGGTTGGAACTAATAAAGGATTATGATCTCGAATTCATTATCATCCGGGCAAGGCCAATGTGGTAGCAGATGCCTTGAGCGTAAAAGCATATTGCAACACCATCATGGTGCAACAAAATCACCAGTTGTATGAAGAGTCAAACACTGAATCTTGAGATTGTCAACCAAGGCCGTGTAAACGCTTTAGAAGTTCAACCAACTCTTCAAAATCAGATTAGAACAAAGCAATTGGAAGATGAAGATATCCAAGAAATCAAGAAAAATATGAGAAGAGGCAAAGCCCGTGTTTCTCTCAAGATGAGCAAGGGACGGTGTGGTTCGGAGACCGCATCAGTGTGCCTAACCAAAGCAGGAGATAAAAGACTCAGTGCGAAAGAAGCTCATGAGTCGCCATACTCCATTCATCCCGCGACACCAAAATGTACCAGATCTAAAAGAAAGATATTGGTGGGTCGGCATGAAGCGTGAAATTGCTGATTTCGTCGCTCGTTGACGCTTTGTCAAAGAGTCAAGGCACAACACCAAAGACCCATTGTCTGTTGTAACCATTACCAATTCCCGTGGAAGTGGGAAGAAGTCGGTATGGATTTCATCATTTGACTCCCGGGACCCAATCGGGATATGACTCCATCACAGGTGGTAATTGACCGTTAACTAAAGTCGCCACTTTATTCCTGTCAAGACCACCTACCAGAGCGACAAACTAGCGGAATTGTACATGGCCGTAATCGTCTGCACGCACGGAGTACCCAAAAGATTGTGTCGGATCGAGGTTCCCAATTTACCTCTCGGTTTGGAAAAATTCGCATGAAGCCTTGGGGACCGAGACTCAATTTTAGCACGGCGTATCATCCTGCACCGATGGTCGATGTAACGCACCAATCAAGTTCTTGAAGATATGCTTGAGCCCGTGCCTTAGAATTCGGAAAAGGTTGGGACAAGGATCTGCCGATGCAGAGTTCTCATACAATAATAGTTACCAAGCTAGTTTGCGGATGGCTCCATTTGAAGCTCTATACTGGTAGAAATGCCAACCCCGCTTCTTTGGGATGAGGTAGAGAGCGTCGCCTCCTTGGACTGAGTTAATCAAAGAAGCCGAGAGTAAAGTGAAAACTATTCAGAGCGTCAGCGGCCCAATCCCGACAAAAGAGTTATGCCGATAACCGCCGTAGGGAATTAAGCTTTGAGGTAGGAGATGTTGTCTATCTCGAGTAACCCCACTCGAGGTGTGAAGAGATTCCTGACAAAGGTAAACTCGCACCTGTATATTGGACCATACAAGATTTTGGCAAAACGTGGAGAAGTAGCTTATCACCTAGAGCCGCGAAGCCTGTCGAAGACATAACGCCTTCCACGTGTCGCAATTAAAGAAATGCTCGCAAGAACCTAAGATCATACCTTTCTCGAAAGCTTGACCTTCAAGAAGATCTCACCTCGTGAGCGACCGATTAAAATTATAGATGTCGCAGAACGTGTTACCGAAGCGACATAATCGGATCGCATAAGGTGCGGTGGAGTCACCATCCCAAGCGAAGCCACATGGGAGAATGAAGAAGAACTCAAGGCTAACTACCCCGATCTTTTTAACCAAGTCCAATCTCTGGTCGAGATTCCTTTAAGAAGGGTAGGTTTGTAACACCCAAAATTTCAATTTCCAGTTGAAAATAAAGTTTAATTATTTTATTGATTTTGTGGAATTTTTAAAGCTTTTCCTTAACCAAATTAAAGATAAAACAAAATTATGGGCAAAATCTATTATCGATAATAGCTGGAAATATTTTTCTTAAATCCTAAATGCTCCAGAGAATTTCTGTGAATTTTCTCATAATTTTGGAATTATTTTGCTATATTCTAAAGCCTAATTGAATTATCTGTAATTAAAACAAAAGAAAATCAAAAGAAAACCTCAAATAGGAATTGGGCGAAACCCGGCTCACCCACGTTCTTCCGCATACAAGACGGCCCGCTCCGCGCGCCGCCTCCTCCTTCACGACACGTGGGTCCACCACGTCCCTTTCTCTCCCATCACACCAAGATCCCAACCGTTGGATTAAAATCCAACGGTCGAATTCACAAAGCATTCGTAAGGTCCGAATGTTCTACGCAATCGGGACCGTTAGATCTAAATCAACGGCCCGTGCATCGGTCACTTAATGATTCACGCAACCCCGTGATCTATTTCAACCGTTAGATCGAAATCACACCGCCACGGCCGACATAACTTACCGCTTCGCCAATCTTTTGTCCACCGTCGATCAAAATCGGACGTGCGGCTTGTCGCCTTCCTCGTCGTCTTCTCCGCGCGATCCTCACGCGCCGCCATTAAAACCGACGCGAACTCGTAACGGCCGCCTTCAATTCCCGCTCCTCACCATCGTGCGCATTGACGACCCTCGTATCACGCCGCCCACTTCCGGCCGCTTCTCCCTTCTCCGCATCGCTTTACCCATGATCACCGAAACCGCCGCGATGACCTTCGTCGCCGCGCTCCGGTCTTCCCACCCTATAAATAGGAGCCATGGGTAGCCCTTCTCCTCCTCCACCTTTTTCCCACGCATTACTCCTCGACGCCTAGCTTCGCCGTAACCGCCGTGGAAGCTCCTTCACCGCGACGCCTTCTTCCTCGATTCGGCGCCCTCGACGGCGCCCGTCCTCGCCGCTACACCAACGGCCACCGCATCATCGCCGACCGTGCTCACCGCTGCGCCAGACGCCGGAATCGCATTGTCGCCAACACCGAACCTCTCGCGCTTCAACCTCGCCGCGCCACCACCGCCCACCACCACCCGAGCTAGTCTAATGTGTTCGTAATAGTCCTAGCTACACCTGGTACCACCCATCGCCGGCGAAACCTCGCCGTTCACCGTTGTCGTTGGTTCCCGTGCGCCACCGTCGCCGGTCCGACGTGTCACGCCGCGTGGCAGTGCCACCTAAGCGCCAACTCAACCCCCTGCTTGCGTGGTGTACGCGTGGCGTCCCGTTCATCGCCACGTGAGCACCCGCGTGTCAGGTTCACCGCGCCAGATCACCCTCGGCTCGGTGGAATCAGTCCACCGTGAGCCGAGTCTATGACATATGGGACCCGCTTGTTAGAAAAATCATTATAATTCTTTTAATTTCCGGAAATTCTTCGTTGGCGTCAGCATTGCACAATAAATAGAATTTCCTTTAGAAAAATAATTCAGAGAATTCAATTAAATTCCAGATTTTGTATTAAACTTGTAAAATTCATATCTTTTGCATTTGAACTCCAAATTGAGTGGTTCAAGTTGCAAAATTTGTCTAAATTCATAATCTAGCTAACTAAAGCAAAATATGTTAATTTGGAGTTAGTTTGATCTGAGTTTTTGAATTTATTTGAATTTGAGTTGAATTTGTCGATTTTCACGTATAGACTTCTACGACTCGGAGAGTTAGATCCTTCCGACGATTTAGAGTTCCAAGACTTCAACGAAGGCAAGTTACACTATTGATCATATTGTTCCTATTGTTTTAAAGTATTTATTTACTATCTACAATTTACTATTGCATGCATATGTTTATAAAAATATCCGAATATCCCGATTTCAGTATATAGTTGTTCCAAACTCCTTGGTATGGCCAATTTGACTATCAAAACTGAATACCTTGACACCTTAGATAAAATTTGTCAAATGCTTAGCCTTGCTTAGATAATATTTAAAAATTTGGGAGAATTTAGTCAAATCTTTACAATGTAATTTAAATGTGTTCTGTAGTATTGTTTTATCACGAAAGGATTTTACTCTAAATAAAATAAAATGGGTTTGGACTTGGCGAGATGGATGGATGGTGGGTGCAGGTTCATGCACTGTCTAATCTGGTTAGGATTACGACCTGGGTTTTAAATTGAAGTCGCCCAGCCGCTTAAGGACCGGTCTTTGAGCGTATTTTGCTACGCCTTACCGCACCACCACATGTCTGTATGGGCAGGATTTGGCTAAATAATCAGAGTGTCTTAGTGTTATTTGTGCTATGTTGTATGTGTGGGCGTTGGTTAGACATTAGTCCCACCGCGCAAGAGGGCTTCCGAGGATGGATAGTCCAAAGGTAGCGAAACCTTAGCGGGCATGAATACTGAGGAGACCGCTTGTAACGCCTCATGATAATTGCTTAGTCACACGCCTTCGAAGCGTGCTTTGGCCGACATTAAAAGCATTTTATCTCGTGTGGGTAAAGTCGTATAACCTCTCGCAGTGTAAAACTATTCGAATAGCGCGTCATGGCCATGGACATGCTAGCAAAGCCACTCTAAGTTAGAATTGTTTTTGGTTTATAAAATGTGTTCAATGGATGTTTTAGGATGGATAGTCCTATGGTAAAATTGGGTGGTTAGCCAAGTGTTAGGAGGATATCCTTCAATAATCAACTAGTGGAGGTCATCCAATATTCGATGTCGGTTTGTCACTATCTTTATTCGAATTATTAAAATTGGTCTTACAAAAGTATTAGCAATATAATCAAAATGCCGTTTATGCAAAACAACCCCTGCCATTACCTTTGTTTACCTTATGCATGCATTAAACTTTCTATATTGGGTGTGACTTGCGAGCACGGTAGTAGTGTTCACTCTTCTTTGAATAAATCTTATTCAGAGAAGACGCTTTCCCGACGGTGAGGATCTTGACGAATAGGTTGCGTCCCAGCATTTATTTCTGTGGCAAGTCGTGTGGCCTACTACTACATTACTCTTCCATGTGTTATTTCTTTTCTTTTGGCCGCAGCCCTTTGTAATAAACTTTGAATAATTATCAATAAACTCGTGATATGATTGTGCTATCACTTTTGTTTAACTGTGTACACTAGAAATCCTGGACTAGTGTATGAACACAGAGAATTTGGGATCCTTCGTTCCCGGGTTCGACAATTTAATGAACAACAGTCAACCGTTGAGAGTCAGCTGCGGTATTACCGGGCTTGAATGACGGTATTACCGTAAATGCTGATTTCATTAGGGTTTCAACTCTAACAGCTACTTTTGTTGGTGAGGGTTAGAAAAACATCCCCATCTGCCTCCAGCAGATGTGGCTGAGCTTATTCACTCTCATTGAATACTCTTGAGCTCTTAGACACTCTATACTACTCATTTGCTTTGAATTCTCATTTTGAGGTAGTTGAGAGCATTCAAGTGCATTGCATCATTAGTTGATCTTGTTGGCACTTGATTCTTCCTCAAGCAAACACTTAGTCTATTACTCTTGGTGCTTGCTGGCACCTAGACAGCTTTGGAGGAAGTTTGCACGGTGAGCTCTTCAAAGAAGATTATGAAGAGTCCCAGCAAAGGATTGTGAAGTGGTTGCGTGCTTACTACCTCCAGAGCGGAGGAAGAGCAACGATAGTGATCGAGGGTAAAGGCTTAATTTGTGGAGCCAGCTTGATTGGTTCAAGCTTCCTCAATGTGGACTAGTGAAGACCGGCAAGTCTTCGATACCACAGAAAAAACTTCTTTGTCTCCTTTGTGGTTTATTCTTGTCTTTACTTTTCCACATTTACATTTCTAGCAATTTATTTGTATAGAATTGCTTAGCTAGAATTGTATCTAGTTTAGACATAGTTCATAAATTGTTAATTAGTCGAAAAGTTTTAAAACCTCCTATTCACCCCCGTCTAGTCGGTTATCCTTGATCCTACACCTATCTAAAAAAGTATGGGATAAGGCGCTAAGCTTCGCCTCCTGCCTCGTAAAAAATTAGGGCACCCCTGGAGCCATATCTAAAAAAGTATGAGGGACGGTGCTAGGCTGCGCCCCCCTCGCAAAAAATAGGGCTCCCGGAGCCCTATCTAAAAAAGTATGGGGGATGGCGCTAGACTTCACCCCCTCGCAAAAAATTAGGGTTCCCCTGAAGCCCTATCTAAGAAAGTATGGGGGACGACATTAGGCTTCACCCCGCCCCTCGCAAAAAGTTAGGCCCCCCTGGAGCCCCATCTAAAAGAAAAACAAAAAAAGAAGGCAAGAGAAGGGAGAAAAAAACCACGACGGACGCATGCATACACCCGCAAGCCATACTTTATTCATCATGACACTCACAGCAACAAGTCCCGAATACATAAAGTACATACAATGGGCGCTCCGCCCAATAAAAAATAGATTCACAATAAAAGTACATACTACAACGTAGAAATACAAGATACACACAGCCAGCCGCTACGGGGGCCCTGCATACACCACGTCCGCCCGAACCAACCACACGCGCAGCTCCTCATCAGACGGACTGGTCGCCATGAAGCGCAGGTAATCGGTCTCCGCGTCCTAGTTAAACGTCGCCTCGAACGGTCCCTCGCAGTCATGCCTCGGGGACAGTGACGTGGATTCGACAAACAAAGATGAGGGGCCCGTGACCGAAGTGGCACGGCTTCGCTGCTCCAAGAAGCGAGCCATCTCGTCATGCGCTGCCGCGGCCTTATGCTGGTGAAATAGCCATAACTCCTCCATGGTACCCTTCGGGTTCGCCAAGCGCCACCGTTGCTACTTGGTGCCGTGGTACAACACAACCCAATAGCACAGCTGCAGTGGCCAAATGGAGCAGAGGCAGCGCTCCGCCTTTAGCTCGTGCTAGGGAACAACCCCCTTCAGCGTGCGAACCTCGGATGGCCGAAGCCCCTGGCTAGCAGTGCGGCGGAACAACGGGGCCTCAACCTGCGCAAGTCACGGGTTAGAATGCGTAGCCCCAGAGCACGCCAAGCAAACCACACCAAGCATCACAATAGGTTTCTTAAAAATCTTTCATTCAAAACAAATGATTTCAAAGGCGAACTCCCCGTCCAGACCCCTTCGGTACATGATCCCCGAAGGAGGCAAAGCAAAAAAGCAAAATAGCAGGGAGCTAAATAGCTAAAGCCTAGTTACAAAATCTAAACTTGGGCCGCTTTAAGCGAGTGAAGGGTCACACCTTGTCACCAGGGGTGGCCCTGCACTCGGCGTCCTTCAGAGCATCCGTCGAAGGCTTGCCCTTCTTCTTCAGGGCCTGTGTCGCTCGAAGGGAGTCCATTGCCACATCACGACCCTGTGGCACCCAATAGTCTTGCGCAAAGATGTTGCTGGCCTTCCACATCTAGCGGTGCCCGGCGGTGACATCCTCCACAGTGGCCACCACCACAGAGCGTGTGGCGAGGGCATCCAAGTGACCACACCTGGCCTTGTCCAAAGAGGCAAAGGCTGTTGTCCAGGCCACCATGGTGCATTGGTCCCTGTACACCAGGGCCGCGGCAAGCAGACCTCCCCAGCATGGTGAAGGCGCCCGAGCGTGACATCTATCTCATCTACAGAGTGACGCCGTGAGGGACGTAGCACGCCGAGCTCGAGCACCGTGGCTTCTAAGGCCTCCATGGTCTCCCAGCTTGCCTGCACCACTAACTGAGAGAGTTCTTGCTCGACCTGATCCTCCACCTCCAGATCAGCCTGAGCGCCTCGCAGCATCTACACGTCCTCCCAGAGGCCTCAGCGCTCCCCTCTAGCTCCGCCACCTGAGCTTCTAGGGCTTTCGCCTTCTCAGCCAAGGCCGTGCGCTCCGCCTAAAGCTCCTCACCCTGCGTGCCTAGGGCTTCGCTATGCGCATGCTCCAACTCAACCCGTTTCTGCATCTCGTCAAAGTCGCGTGAGACATTGCCCTCCAACGCATGCGACAATATCAGCGTCTACACGAAGCAAGGCCCAAATCAATAAGACATGTCCTAAGGGAGTAAAAAGAGGTCTCCTAGAACCCGTACCTTCGTAGTGTTAGCTTCAACGGCCCGAAACATCGCCTGAAGGGGCATGCTTTGGAAGAGCTCCCCAACATACGAAGGGGCACAAAGCGTGCGACCTCTTTTCAGACACCTGCCACACCCGTGTTCACCTTGAAATCCGTCAAGTAGAGTGGACCCAGGTTAGTGGTGCCCGCGGTGATCGAAGCAAGAGGCAGCAAAGGTGCCACTTCGGGGCTCTACGGGGCGGGGGCGCCTACGTCGACCCTCTCCTCCTCCCCGTCATGGGGTACTAGCATCCGACGATTCGTCTAGGGGTAGGCCCGCTATCCCGAAGGAACTGGCCACCCATTCCACCACATCGTGCACCGCGACCCTTACACCACCGTCTAGCACGGGGGATGCGCCGCACTCCACCGAAGATGAGCTACTCAACGAAGTGCTCGCCACCCGCTTCGGGGTGCCAGGCGCCGCACACTTTGTCGGCCTCTCCATTGCGTTGACCCGCGCGCATGAGCCAGCATGCAAGACACCAGCTCCGACAGCGCGCAAAGGCACCGCAACAATCGAAGCCCTGGCATCGCCTTCCTCGAGCGCACAGGCACGTTTCTTCCGTCCCTCGTTAGGATCCTGCGGCTCCGCGAGCCGAATAGCTGGATCCAGGTAGGCGTGGTTCATTCGAGGCTCACGCACCACTAATGCGCGCTTCGCGTGCTCCTCACGGTGTAGGGCCCCAAAAGCTGCTCCGCAGCACGAGCTGCCTCGTCAATCGAACCAACCACAACAGTAGCACACATCCATTTTTAATAATAATAATAATTAAATAATAAAAAAGGGAGGGCAATAGGAAATACCTTCGCGCCCCACCACGGTGATCGCCGAAAGACCATCTGTCGGAGCCCCCAGCTCCACCTTCCAACCCAGCGCTAGGGGCCAAACCCAAAGGGGCAGAATTCCTCGAGGAGCACTCGCATCGAGAGCCACCTCGTGGCACCAAGCAGCAGCTGTAGAAGAGCTTGCTCCTGTGAAGTTGGCACGATCTCTAGGGATGACATAAGTTGGATGTGGGATTGAAGCCCATCGCTAAGTGAAGACGAGTGGTAGAACCACCTGGGGTCCAGTTATTTTCCCACCGGTTCCTCACGGCTGGAACGGGCACATACATCTAGCAGCACGCCTTCGGCTCGAAGTTGACGCTGCCAAAGTTCAGCGTCTTACTAATGTTCTTCTTCTTCGGCTGGCAGCGTCCCTTACGTAGGAACATGAAGAGTCGTCCCTCCCTGCTCGTCCCGGTGGAGCGCATGATCCACTCGAAGAAAGCCAGCTTCACGAGGGAGTTAGGTGTCAATTGCGCCAACTCCACATGGTACAACTGGAGGACCCGCGCGACTAGTGCCACACACAGAAACTGGAGGCCAGCATCGAAGAACGTGATAAAGACCACGGCCTCGTTCTCCCAGGGCACCAGCACCATCTCTGCTCCAGGGACCCGCACTTTGTCAAGGCTCTCAATCTTCCCATCGGTAACGAGGGCCCGAAGAACCCGCTCTGTCACTAGTGAATGCCCAAGGTTGCCCATGTAAATGGCGCCTGAACCACCCTCCTTGCTACGCTTCGTCATCTCGACGCTCCGAAGACCACAACACTCGAGCTTGGGAAGGACACTACCTTAGGAGAGAAAACAAAAAAGTGGAAAGAGCTACAGTTCGTACACGCAAAGGTGACAACAGAAGGGGGGGTACCCACCTTTTTATAGAAACATCAGGACCACAATAAACAGGGCTAAGAAGCCAAAGCACCTGTAACATCCCAAGTTTAGACTTGTGTTTCAAATGTAAAAAAATGTGTAGAAATTAAAAACTTTTCTTACATCTTGTATTTCCTATATGTCCTAAACAATTCTTGTAAAAGGATTATGGAAATACAAAGTCACAAGTCATTTGATCCAAATCTTGACCCTTCAAAAACATTCTTGTCAAATCTTGTGATCATCTCCTGGAAATATTTTTCCCAAGTTCTACGGATGGTGTGTGACCCCTCGGAAAAGTTTTACAATTTTTAGAAATTTTTGTATAATTTTAAGAGGCAAGTCAAACCTGTTTGACCTTGGTCAAACCCTAGCTCAGTACCTTGCTGAATTTTTGGAGGAAACTTCACAGCATAAAAACCCCTGAAAATTTTATACAAGCTCAATGTCAAAGTTAGCAAGCTCCTGTAAAAAATTTTAGAATTTTTGGAGCTAGTTTGTTACCTCTAAAAATTCCTCAAAGTTTTCAGCTCATATTTAAAGCCCTAGTCAAACCAGTTGGGTTCGAGTCGGACTCGGGCTCGAGCCACTTGGTCGAGTCGAACCAACTAAGGGTACCGGTTCACTTTAAAATGAGGCGCACATATCTCAGCCGTTGGATCCAAATCGGACGCTCCAGATTGAGCGTAACGTTGAGACCCCCGATCGTCGCCATTAAATTTCGATCGTCCTTTTTAAATCCAACGGTCACGGCGTTCTTCTTATGTTCTTCTTCTTCCTCCTTGCTCCCGTACCACGTGTGCGCCATGGCAGAGAGGGGTTGCGCTCTATCATTTCCACTCCAACAACTCTCTCACCTAGCATTAATTGCCTGTCACCATTTCACACTCAAAGTCTTTCTCTGAGCTGCTCCCATCGCTTCAAACCCTAGCACGGCCGAGCCCAAACCCTAGCTCACCTTGGGGCTCCATCTTTGCTTGTAACCGTTGCTCACTGGCTATATATAGCCCCGAGCTCCTCTGTGTTCGTTTTCCAGCACCATTTTAGCTTCCTCCACTCACTTGAGCTCCCAAAACCCCAGAATTCCCAAATCTCCATTGTGGACTTTGGTGCTCTAGTGGTTCATCTTCAACTATTCTTGTCCCCTTTTGAGCTCCTTAACCCCCTATGCATTTCCCCTAACTTAATTTTGGGTTGTATTCACAGGAATCACTCGATTTTAAGTTTGCATCTTTTCGGCCGAAATCGCCCCCTTTCTTCCTCAGCTCCGGTAAGTGGTTCTTTTGGCAATTAATTGCTTATGGACCTTCTGTGGGCCTTGTTGCAGCTATTTTGACCACCTGGTGGTGTTCATTTTGCTCAAACTGTATTTTCTTCATCTTCTTCCTCGGCTCCGGTGAGCTTCTCCGTGGTCAAAGCTTCTCCGACCATCTTTGAAGTTCTTCTTGGCTAAGGTAGCTTCTTATTAGTCCTTAGATGCTATGGCACCCGCTTCTTTGGACAATGTGGAGCTTTTTGAGCCATTTTCATTTACGGCCGTAGTAGTCACCGTTCCATTTTCCAGCTCGCCGGCGCTGTGGATCGCCGCCGCCGTCGAGGTCATCACCATCGGGTCCGCAAGGTTATTGCGAACCCATTTTGGCCTTTAGGTTGCGCCGCTGTGGCCGGAGCCGCCGGCGACAAGCCTTTCTTTGCCCTCGGGTTTTTGCCGGACGAAGTCGTCACTGGGATTTGTCGATTAGGACAAAGATTTCCTTATTAAATGTTAATCATTGGTAATCATTGGGTTAACATTTAATAGCTGTCTTAATCGGGTCTTAGTGTCACTGTTAGTGGGCCCGTAGGCTTAAAACCGCGGTAGCGTGGCCTTTAGGACAAAATCTGGGGTCATTAATTACTAATCATTGGTTAGTAATTAATGTGTCCTAAACTGACCCACTGTGCCACTGACAGGTGGGCCCAGCCACTTAAACCTTCCCCGTTGGCCGTATGCAATGCCGTTAGGACATCATTAATGATAATCATTGCTAATCATTGTTTAGCAGTAAATGGTTGTCTTAAAATGACCTTATGAGTCACTGCCCATGTGGGCCCGCACCATTAAACCCCCTCTGTGCACTTAAAACTCACGTGCGTGAGTGCGTAGCACTTAGTCGATCGTGGACCGTCGATCTTGTGATTAACGGCCCAGATCTGGGGAACGTTCGGACCACCCGAGCTCCCAAACCGCTGCGGGCCGTCCATCTCGCGATTAGCGGCTGAGATTGTTGTGCTGTTCGGGTCGCCCGAACCGCACTTGATCTGGGCCCTCCATCTCTAGATCTGCGTTCAAGATCGATTGGGCCGTTTGGGTCACCCGAACGCCCCCCCGTTCATTTTGACCATTGGATCTTGATCCTACGGTCAGACACTTTTTGGACTGCGCACGTGCGCTATTCTCCAGCGCGCGTGGGCAGTTGGATTCCAGATCTACGGTCCACGTTGTTCCACGTCATTTCTTTTTGAGTTGGATTTGTTTAATTCTGGTAAGCCTTTATTTGTCAACTTAAAATTGCTTTAAACTTTGAAAACTCATAACTAATTCATTTTAATTCCTTTTTAAATGATTCCAACTGTGTTAATTTCCTGTTTAACTGATGTTTAATCTAAAAATACATTTAGACATTATTATGTGCCAAAAAATTTTGTAAACAATATTACCTTGTTTCTGCCATTATTGAATATACCAAAAATTCAAGTAAAACTTGTAAAATGCATAACTTTTTCGGTATAACTCCAAACTAAGCAAACTCAAGCTTGTAAAATTCCTCTATTAGCATACTTTAATATGAAATAGGTTTTGATCATGGTTATGGTTCTGAAAAATGATAGGTGCTAGTTTTACAACTTAGAAAAATCATAAGTAATTCATTTTAACTCCAAATTGGGTAAACTCAACTTTGATGTTCTTAGAATGTCATTATATACCTACTATAAAAATTCCTGGTTCTAGATTATTCTAAAAATCTATGCCATGAACAATACCAGTAATTAATTTAGTTTGAATTACCAGGCTGAGAGAATTTGTTTTAGATATAACTTTTGCATGCTTAGTCCAAATAACTTGATTCTTGTTTCTAAATTTATTTAAAATCATAACCTTGCTGATGTATAAATTTCATGTGATTTGGATGAATTTTGTTGTTGAGTTTTGTTTAGTGTTCTTCGTTCTTATTGGTTTTATTGCATTTTTGCGTTAGGTTCCGAAGATATTATTGATCTTGAATCTGATCCTCAGCAGCCAAACTCTGCCCTCCAGCAAGGCAAGCAGATGTAGCATCATTTGATCATGTTGCTCCTACTATTTTCAAATTCTAATATGTTGTTTGCAAATTCTACGTATGCATTACTATCTTGTTTTAAATTATTGTCGATTAGTTGGCCTATTAGATGCATAATCTGTAGGCAAATGTTTATTCCTCTACTACTGAGCCTAGGATTATTTGATGTGATTTATGGTTCGTTGGATGAGCCCTTGTCACTTAATAGTTTTCGGGTATGTTGCTTAGCCATGCTTAGCTACTGGTAGAAATAGGTGGTTATCGACTTGTCGATAACCTTGATCACACAAACTTATTATGACCTTTATGATTTAGCCTTTGTGCTATGTTTACTTGTGAAAAATAAAAACTGAAAACAAAATGATTTCGACTTGGGCACAACGGTAAGATGGTGTGCTTTTGGGTGTGACTGGAATGGTGCCTGGGTCAATTAAGGACCGAACATATTGTGAGTCTCTGTTATCCGAGCAATTTGTGCGTGCTAACCACACTAGAGGGTATGGGACCTCTCTTGACTTAGTACTTTGGCGTGTGTTGGCTCCGAGTCGCAGGGGGTCGCAGGAGGGATGGTGTTTGGGAGCATGGTAGTTGTACGGAAACTTTACCCCGTGGGTAGTTGTCTTTCGGCTTTACCATGTAAGCGTATGGGTTTCTATCCACACGAGCGGCTCGTAGTTAATGCACAATATTGGAAATGTCTCGTAGGACTTAGTCGTGCCGGCATACCTTCGGAAGTGTGCTTATTGTGGCGTTAAGGTGGTCTGAAGTGTGGGTACATTGGTACACCCCTGCAGAGTTCAAACTATTCGAATAGCCTCGTCCTAGGTTATGGACACGCTTGGGTAAGCTTTTCAAGAGTTAGACTACAACTTTTAATTAAAACTTGATGGGTGGTACGAATCGAGGATTCGTGCTATGTTGTGGTGGCTTTTGGGTTAGTCACCTCTAGGTGGTTACTTGTTATTTATTGTTACTCGCTGTTATTTCAATGCTTACAAACAGATTTTGCAAATTGCCTTCGATCTATTACATTATTGCAAATGAAAATTGCTTTATGCGTCCAATTACCCATATAACCATCTCCCTTTGTTACAGCTTTCATGTAGCTATGTATAGGCTTGTTACTCGTAAGTCTTGCGAGTATATTAGTGTACTCACCTGCATTGCTTGTTGTGTGCAGAGGAAGAGGGTGAGCCCCAAGGGCCTTACTTTTGTGAGATGTGCGATTTTGGGACGACTAGCTTGGCGGTCTGGTTGGTTGCCTTGTGGGTTAAGGCACACTAATTGGCTTTTGTTTATAGCCATCTTATGACACTTTTGCTTCCGCTATTATTAATACTTTGATGTCATTTGGTCGGTCGGCTCTTTTGTAATAACTCTACGTTATGTATGTCTTTTGCTAGACTCATTATTATGTGATGTATGGAATTGATGCATGCTTTTGTAAAGATGTATGTGTGCTGCAATTCTGGGAAGCACATGTCCATCGAGATACGGTGTATTTTGTTTGTGATGCTAGAGCCAATGGAAGGCTAAGTATTACAAGCTAAATAAACCGGGGTCTCACAAAGTTGGTATCAGAGTCATACTGACCGTAGAAACCCCTAGCTTGGTCGTCCTTAGGATATTTTGAAAACTTAATTTATAAATGTCAACGGAGTTATGAAAATCTTAAGTAGAGTCTCAGATTTTACTCCTTGTCTATCTTAGCTTGCTCACCTTACCTTGTCTTGCTAAGTTTTGGAATGCTGATTTTTATCCTCTCATCTTCTTTCAAAAGATAGTGGTTATCGGTTAAATTGGTTTTGGGAGAACCATGAGAGATGTAAAATGAAGTGTGGCTGTCCTTTGGAGAAGATTAGGAGCTTCTGGAATTGAGGATTTCGGCCAGAAGAAGTGGGGACAAAATCTGGAAAGCAAGCTTCAGATTCTGGACAACTAGCTGTTAGTGGTATATAGAGCTGAAAATGAGAGGTTAATTTAACTAAAACTTGTGGGAATAAAGGGTAAGAAGTGATATGAGTTAGCTAAATATCTAACACTCCACTAGGTGGTTTTTACCCTGCTTTGTAGCTGTGTTAGTTCCAGAAATGAGTTCTGAAATTTTCCTTCTCCTCAACCGATTACTCGTTCTTGCCATACGGGTTAGTCGTACTGAGGAGTCGATCTTGTGCTCGTTTTCAAGATTTTGGAGTTTGTTTCTTAAGTATGTTAATTGCTTTCCTTGCCTTTCCTTTTTGGGCCTGTTACTAACTTATCTTAGTGAAACAGGATGGCCGAAAGAACTCGTGGCAGTCAGCCGGCTGGTCTAGATGGGGAGCTTCCACCTCCTCCAACCATGGCTGAGGTTCTTGCTCAGATCGAGCGAAACCGTATGGATCAGATGCGGATCCTGGAGGTTATCGCAAGGAACACCTCCACTCCCTCTGGTGCCTCGGGATCTGGAGGTGGTGGGCATCAGTCTCGTGGGGGACTTTCGGAGTTCCTCCATACGCAGCCACCCACCTTCTCCCGGTCCGAGGACCCTCTTGACGCGGATGATTGGCTGTGTCTGGTTGAGCGAAAGCTCAACATCGCTCAGTGCCAGGAGCAGGAGAAGGCACTTTTTGCATCCCACCAGCTTGAGGGTGCAGCACTCTCCTGGTGGGAGAACTTTCTCGTCATGCAGCCCGCTGGCCATATGGTCACTTGGGAGGAGTTCCACACTGCTTTCCGTCGGGCCCATGTCCCTGCCGGCCTTATGAAGCTGAAGAAGAAGGAGTTCCTTGCGCTCAAACAGGCAAAATCAGGATCGAGTACTCCATGAGTTCAACCATCTCGGCAGGTATGCTCTCGCCAAGTGGCCACTGATGAGGCCAAGCAGGAGAAGTTCATGGAGGGCTTGTCTGAGGAGCTGCAGGACAAGCTCCCTATTGTAGACTTCGCTGACTTCCAGACCTTGGTGGACAAGGCCATCGTCGCCGAGCACAAGGCGAGAGCGCTGGGCGAGCCCCGCAAGCGCAAGTGGGAGGCCCAGCGGTCTGCACATGCCAGCCTCTCCCGTCCCCGTGTTGGGCCTGCACCAGGGGCCCGTTCTCTGGCTTCACCACCGCCGAGGCCGTCGGCGCTAGCTCCCCGTCCCCCGTAGGCTGTGATTCAGTCACATGCACCTACGGCCCAGCAGCAAGGTGGCCTCCGCAATCCGGCTGCCGAGGTCACCTACTTCTCCTGCAACCAGAAGGGCCACTATGCTAATAGTTGCCCTTAGAGGACTAGAGCGGCCCCTCGTCCTAATGGAGGACACGGGCAAGGGAGTGGTCACCCACCTGACCAGAAGGTAGTCCGGAAGACCCAGGGCGTGGGAAGTGGCCGAGTCAACCATATCTCAGCTGAGGAGGCACAGGAGGCGCCCGACGTTGTGTTGGGTACGCTTCTTGTCAGTTCTCACCCTGCTGTAGTATTATTTGATTCAGGAGCTTCGCATTCTTTTATTTCGAGATCTTTTGCTGCTGCAAGTGATCTTCACTTTGCTCCTTTGGTGGTACCTTTGCTTATTCGCTCTCCGGGTTCGGAAATGAGAGCTGATCAAGAATGTCGGGATGTTCCTATTGAAGTCGAAGGAGTGGGATTCTTGGCGAACCTTATCCTACTCAACTCAGCGAGTCTGGATGTGATTCTTGGCATGGATTGGTTGTCCTAACACTTGGGGCAAATCGATTGTGCCAGGAAGATTGTCTACCTCACCAGCCCCTCAGGCGAGCAGGTTGGATTTTCGCCGCAGCTGCAAGGGCCACATCTTTGTGCACTTGAAGCGGAGCCAGCTTTGGAGATTCAGGATGTTCCCATAGTATGTGACTTTGTGGATGTTTTTCCTGAAGATTTGCTTGGGATGCCTCCAGTTCGAGACCTGGAGTTCGCCATTGAGTTGCTGCCCGGTACCGCTCCAATTTTAAAGGCATCGTATCGGATGCCTCCTAATGAGTTGGAGGAGCTGAAGAAGCAACTAAGTGAGCTTCAAGCGAAGGGTTTTATCCGTCCTAGCTCATATCCTTGGGGTTGTCCTATGATCTTTGTGAAGAAGAAGGACAAGACCTTGCGTATGTGTGTTGATTACCGTCCGCTTAATGAAGTGACGGTGAAGAACAAGTATCTTTTGCCTCGCATTGATGATCTTTTTGACCATTTGACCGGAGCTCGGGTATTCTCCCAGATTGACGTGAGGTTGGGGTATCATCAAGTCAGGATCAGGGCTGAGGATATTCCGAAGACGGCTTTCACTATTCGTTATGGTCTTTACGAGTACACTGTCATGTCTTTTGGCTTAACCAATGCTCCCGCTTTATTCATGAATCTTATGAACTCAGTATTCATAGAGTATTTGGATAAGTTTGTGGTAGTATTTATTGATGACATTCTTATCTACTCCAAGAATGAAGAAGAGCATGCTGTGCATCTGAAGATTGTGTTGGGGAAGCTGCATGAGTACCAGCTGTATGCGAAGTTTAGCAAGTACGAGTTCTGGTTGAAGGAGGTGGCATTCTTAGGCCATGTTCTTTCAGCAGGAGGTGTGGCTGTGGATCCCAGTAAGGTCAGTGATGTGCTATCTTGGGGTCAGCCCAAGTCAGTCACCGATGTGCAGAGTTTTCTTGGTTTGGCGGGTTACTACCGTCGCTTTATCGAGAACTTCTCCAAGATCGCGAAGCCGATGACTAAGTTGCTCAAGAAGGATAAGAAGTTTGTGTGGTCTTCTGCTTGTGATGAGAGTTTTCAGGAACTCAAGAAGCGATTAACTTTAGCCCTAGTGCTTGTTCTTTCTGATGTCCACAAGAGCTTTGATATCTTTTGTGATGCGTCCCGTCAGGGGCTTGGTTGTGTTCTTATGCAGGGAGGCAAGGTAATGGCCTATGCATCAAGGCAGTTGAGGCCTCATAAACTCAACTATCCTACCCATGATTTGGAGTTAGCTGATGTGGTTCATGCACTCAAGATTTAGCGGTATTACCTGAGATTTAGCGGTATTACCTGATCGGTAACCGCTGTGAGGTGTATTCTGATCACAAAAGCTTGAAGTATTTGTTCACCCAGCCAGATCTGAACCTCAGGCAAAGAAGATGGTTGGAATTGATCAAAGATTGTGGCATGGGCATTCAGTATCACCCAGGCAAGGCCAATGTGGTTGCGGATGCACTTAGCCGAAAGGTGTATTGCAATGTGTTGATGCTCCAAGAGCAACAGCCTGCCCTCTTTGAAGAATTTTAGCGGCTCAATTTGGGTTTGGTTGAGCACGGTTCCCTTTCTACTTTGGTTGTGCAACCAACCTTGGTGGACCAAATCAAGACGACACAACAAACAGATGATGGTGTGAGTCAAATCAAGCAGAACATCAAGAATGGAACAACCAAGTGCTTCTCATAAGATGCGCATGGTGTTGTGTGGTTTGGACAGCGGCTTGTGGTTCCTAAGGTTATGAAATTGCGGGATTTGATTCTCCACGAAGCCCATGATTCGCCCTTGTCCATCCATCCCGGGGCTACCAAGATGTATCAGGACCTTCGTCAGAGATTCTGGTGGACCCGAATGAAGCGCGAGATTGCCAAGTTCGTTGCCGAGTGCGACGTGTCTTTGTCGTGTAGGCCGAGCATCGTCCGGCAGCCTTCTCCACCTTTGCTAGTACCCGAGTGGAAGTGGATTCGCTGGTATGGACTTCGCCACCGGCCCGCCTGCATTTCTTCTGGGAAGGATGCTATCTGGGTTGTCATCGATCGATTGACAAAGGTAGCACATTTTTGTCAGTGCGTACCAACCTCAGTGTCAGTCTGTTGGTGGACCTCTACATTTCCCGCATCATGAGCTTGCATGGTGTGCCACGAACGATTGTGTCAAATTGTGGTTGTCTTTTCACCTCTCGGTTTTGGCACAGTTTGCAAGAGGCCATGGGGACTCGTCTTTCTTTCAGCTCAGCTTATCATCCCCAAACTGATGGTCAGACGGAGCGAGTCAACCAAGTGTTGAAAGATATGCTTCGTGCTTGTGTTCTTTCCTATGGGAAGAATTGGGAGAAGTGCCTACCGCTTGCCGAATTCTCCTACAACAACGGCTTTCAGGCCAGTCTTGGCATGGCACCGTTTGAGGCCTTGTATGGGAGGAGGTGCAGAACCCCACTGAACTGGTCAAAAACTGGTAAGAGGCAGTTTTTCGGCCAGACTAAATCAATGAGGCCGAAAGTCAGGTTCAGTTGATTCGCGAGCATTTACGCGTGGCCTAGTCCAGGCAAAAGAGCTATGCGGATCGTCGTCGCCGTGAGTTGAGCTTTCAGCCCAATGACTTTGTTTATCTCAAAGTCTCACCTTTGAAGGGCCATCAGCGTTTCGGCATCAAGGGCAAATTGACTCCTCGATATGTTGGGCCTTATCGGATCATCGAGAGAGTGGGAGCTGTTGCATACAGATTGGAGTTGTCAGCTACACTTGAGGGGGTGCATGATGTGTTCCATGTGTCCCATTTGAAGAAGTTCCTCCGTGTTCCAACCGAGGAAACTCTGTTGGAAAATCTCGATGTGCAGGAAGATTTGACCTACCGCGAGCATCATGTTCGTATTCTTGAAGAATCTGAACGAAGAACAAGGAATCGTGTCATCAAGTTCCTTAAGGTCCAGTGGTCGAATCACTCCGAGGATGAGGCAACTTGGGAGCGAGAAGATCGTCTGCGTGCGGACTACCCGTCTTTCTTCTCCGAGTAAACAAAATCTCGGACGAGATTCTTGTAAGGGGGAGATTTGTAACATCCCAAGTTTAGACTTGTGTTTCAAATGTAAGAAAATGTGTATAAATTTAAAACTTTTCTTACATCTTATATTTCCTGTATGTTCTAAACAATTCTTGTAAAAGGATTATGAAAATACAAAGTCACAAGTCATTTGATCCAAATCTTGACCCTTCAAAAACATTCTTGTCAAATCTTGTGATCATCTCCTGGAAATATTTTTTCCAAGTTCTAGGGATGGTGTGTGACCCCTCTGAAAAGTTTCACAATTTTTAGAAATTGTTTGATAATTTTAAGAGGCAAGTCAAACCTGTTTGACCTTGGTCAAACCCTAGCTCAGTACCTTGCTGAATTTTTGGAGGAAAATTCACTACATAAAAACCTCTGAAAATTTTATACAAGGTCAATGTAAAAGTTAGCAAGCTCCTGTAAACATTTCAAAATTTTTGGAGCTAGTTTGCTACCTCTAAAAATTCCTCAAAGTTTTCAGCTCATATTTAAAGCCCTAGTCAAACCAGTTGGGTTCGAGTCGGACTCGGGCTTGAGCCACTTGGTCGAGTCGAACCAACTAAGGGTACCAGTTCACTTTAAAATGAGGTGCGCGTCTCCCAGCCGTTGGATACAAATCTCGATTGAGCATAACGTTGAGACCCCCGATCGTCGCCATTAAATCTCGATCGTCCATTTTAAATCCAACGGTCACGGCGTTCTTCTTCTGTTCTTCTTCTTCCTCCTTGCTCCCGTACCGCGTGCGTGCCATGGCAGAGAGGGGTTGCGCTCTGTCATTTCCCTGTGCGTCCACTCCAACAACTCTCTGACCTAGCATTAATTGCATGTCACCATTTCGCACTCAAAGTCTTTCTCTCGAGCCGCCCCATCGCCAAGCCATGCACGGCCGAGCCCAAACCCTAGCTCACCTTGGGGATCCATCTTTGCTTGTAACCGTTGCTCACTGGCTATATATAGCCCCGAGCTCCTCTGTGTTCGTTTTCCAGCACCACTTTAGCTTCCTCCACTCACTTGAGCTTCCAAAACCCCAGAATTCCCAAATCTCTATTGTGGACTTTGATGCTCCAGTGGTTCATCTTCAACTATTCTTGTCCCCTTTTGAGCTGCTTACCCCCTATGCATTTCCCCTAACTTAATTTTGGGTTGTATTCATAGGAATCACTCGATTTTAAGTTTGCATCTTTTCGGCCGAAATCGCCCCCCTTTCTTCCTCAGCTCCGGTAAGTGGTTCTTTTGGCAATCAATTGCTTATGGACCTTCTGTGGGCCTTGTTGCAGCTATTTTGACCACCTGGTGGTGTTCATTTTTGCTCAGGCCGTATTTTCTTCATCTTCTTCCTCGGCTCCGGTGAGCTTCTCCGTGGTCAAAGCTTCTCCGGCTATCTTTGAAGCTCTTCTTGCTAAGGTAGCATCTTATTAGTCCTTAGATGCTGTGGCACCTGTTTCTTTAGACAATGCGGAGCTTTTTGAGCCATTTTCGTTTTCGGCCGTAGTAGTCACCGTTCCTTTTTCCGGCTCGTCGACGGTGTGGGTCGCCGCCGCCGTCGAGGTCATCACCATCGGGTTCGCAAGGTTATTGCGAACCCATTTTGGCCTTTAGGTTGCACCGCCGTGGCCGGAGCCGCGGCGACAAGCCTTTCTTTGCCCTCGGGTTTTTGCCGGATGAAGTCGTCACTGGGATTTGTCGATTAGCACAAAGATTTCCTTATTAAATGTTAATCATTGCTAATCATTGGGTTAACATTTAATAGCTATCTTAATCGGGTCTTAGTGTCACTATCAATGGGCCCGTAGGCTTAAAACCGCGGTAGTGTGGCCTTTAGGACAAAATCTAGGGTCATTAATTACTAATCATTGGTTAGTAATTAATGTGTCCTAAACTGGCCCACTGTGCCCCTGACAGGTGGGCCCAGCCACTTAAACCTTCCTCGTTGGCCCTGTGCAATGCCGTTAGGACATCATTAATTATAATCATTGCTAATCATTGTTTAGCAATAAATGGATGTCTTAAAATGACCTTATGAGTCACTGCCATGTGGGCCCGCACCATTAAACCTCCTCTGTGCACTTAAAACTCACGTGCGTGAGTGCGTAGCACTTAGTCGATCGTGGACCGTCGATCTTGTGATCAACGGCCCAGATCTGGGGAACGTTCGGACCACCCGAGCTCCCAAACCGCTGCGGGTCGTCCATCTCGCGATCAGTGGCTGAGATTGTTGTGCTGTTCGGGTCGCCCGAACCGCACTTGATCTGGGCCCTCCATCTCTAGATCTGCAGTCAAGATCGATTGGGCCGTTCGGATCACTCGAACGCCCCGCTCATATTGACCATTGGATCTTGATCCTACGGTGAGACCCTTTTTGGACCGCACGCGTGCGCTATTCTCCAGCACGCGTGGGCTGTTGGATTCCAGATCTACAGACCACGTTGTTCCACGTCATTTCTTTTTGAGTAGGATTTGTTTAATTCTGGTAAGCCTTTATTTGTCAACTAAAAATTGCTTTAAATTTTGAAAACTCATAACTAATTCATTTTAATTCCTTTTTAAATGATTCCAAATGTGTTAATTTCCTGTTTAACTGAAGTTTAATCTAAAAATACATTTAGACATTATTATGTGCCAAAAATTTTTGTAAACAATATTAACTTGTTTCAGCCATTATTGAATATACCAGAAATTCAAGTAAAACTTGTAAAATGCATAACATTTTCGGTATAACTCCAAACTAAGCGAACTCAAGCTTGTAAAATTCCTCTGTTAGCATACTTTAATATGAAATAGGTTTTGATCATGGTTATAGTTATGAAAAATGATAGGTGCTAGTTTTACAACTTAAAAAAATCATAACTAATTCATTTTAACTCCAAATTGGATAAACTCAACTTTGTTGTTCTTAGAATGTCATTATCTACCTACCATAAAAATTCCAGGTTCTAGATCATTTTAGAAATTTATGCCATGAACAGTACCAGTAATTAATTTAGTTTGAATTACGAGACTGAGAGAATTTGTTTTAGCTATAACTTTTGCATGCTTAGTCCAAATGGCTTGATTCTTGTTTCTAAATTCATTTGAAATCATAACCTTACTGTTGTATAAATTTCATGATATTTGGATAAATTTTGCTGTTGAGTTTTGTTTGGTGTTCTTCGTTTTTATTGGTTTTATTGCATTTTTACGTTAGGTTCCGAAGATATTATTGATCTTGAATTTGATCCTCAGCAGCCAGACTCTGCCCTCCAGCAAGGCAAGCAGATGTAGCATCATTTGATCATGTTGCTCCTACTATTTTCAAATTCTAATATATTGTTTGCAAATTCTACGTTTGCATTGCTATCTTGTTTTAAATTATTGTCGATTAGTTGGCCTATTAGATGCATAATCTGTAGACAAATATTTATTCCTCTACTACTGAGCCTAGGATTATTTGATGTGATTTAGGGTTCGTTAGATGAGCCCTTGTCACTTAGTAGTTTTCGGGTATGTTACTTATCCATGCTTAGCTACTGGTAGAAACGGGTGGTTATCGACTTGTCGATAACCTTGATCACACAAACTTATTATGACCTTTATGATTTATCCTTTGTGCTATGTTTACTTGTGAAAAATAAAAACTGAAAACAAAATGATTTCGACTTGGGCACAACGGTAAGATAGTGTGCTTTTGGGTGTGACTGGAATGGTGCCTGGGTCAATTACGGATCGAACATCTTGTGAGTCTCTGTTATCTGAGCAATTTGTGCGTGCTAACCACACTAGAGGGTATGAGACCTCTCTTGACTTAGTACTTTGGCGTGTGTTGGCTCCGAGTCGCAGGGGGTCGCAAGAGGGATGGTGTTTGTGAGCATGGTAGTTGTCCGGAAGCTTTACCCCCGGTGGGTAGTTGTCTTTCGGCTTTACCATGTAAGCGTATGAGTTTCTATCCATACGAGCGCTCGTAGTAAATGCACAATATTGGAAATGTCTCGTAGGACTTAGTCGTGCCGGCATACCTTCGGAAGTGTGCTTATTGTGGCTTTAAGGCAGTCTGAAGTGTGGGTACATTGGTACACCCCTGCAGGGTTCAAACTATTTGAATAGCCTTGTCCTAGGTTATGGACACGCTTGGGTAAGCTTTTCAAGAGTTAGACTACAACTTTTAATTAAAACTTGATGGGTGGTACGAATCGGGGATTCGTGCTATGTTGTGGTGGCTATTGGGTTAGTCACCTCTAGGTGGTTACTTGTTATTTATTATTACTCGTTGTTATTTCAATGCTTACAAATATATTTTACAAATTGCCTTCGATCTATTACATTATTGCAAATGAAAATTGCTTTATGCGTCCAATTACCCATATAACCATCTCCCTTTGTTACAGCTTTCATGTAGCTATGTATAGGCTTGTTACTCGTAAGTCTTGTGAGTACATTAGTGTACTCACCTGCATTACTTGTTGTGTGTAGAGGAAGAGGGTGAGCCCCAAGGGCCTTACTTTTGTGAGATGTGCGGATTTTGGGACGACTAGCTTGGCGGTCCGGTTGGTTGCCTTGTGGGTTAAGGCACACTAATTGGCTTTTGTTTATAGCCATCTTGATGAGGATATCCCTACTACTTATGAGGTTATTCGTGAAGCAGGAACTAAACTTCTCAAACAACAGGTGCATTTGTTTCTTAATGAATTTCCTTTTGTTGCCAATGAGAATTGGTTACTACCTAAAGCAATACTTGGTGCATTCTCGTGTTTGACAAATTTAAAGACTTTGGAACCGAGAGGAGGAGAGGGAGGCCGAACAAATTCATGGAGGAGAAACACATGCGGCCAACAAGGGAGAAGAAACCCATGTGGCCAACGAGAGGAACGTGCTCTCGTGATAAAACCCTAGCACATGCAAGCGGTCAAGAAAGACATATGGTGACATGGCAACAAGGGTTACATTGGCATAAAAGAAGCATCAAGTGCATCGAACAAATTCGCATAAGCTAAGAGAAGGAAAGCTCACAATACAAGGGAAACCGAGAGGAGACTAGTTTAAATTTCCAAATTAAAGTAGGACGTTTTTGAATCGGATTCGTGTTCACGTGAACGAGAATCGGACTCGGACATCAGAGCAAAGGAACAAAGGTGGACTCGATTATCAGAGCACTTGCCATCGTTCATCCGAGTTTTGTGCTTGCGTGAGGCTATATAAACCCCATGGCCGCACCATAGAGGTAGACCAGTTTATTCATAAGATTGAAACATAGCTATTGCTTGTTCTTTCGACCCGAGTTCATGCGAGGACTTTGAGAGAGAACTAGGCGATCCAATTGTTCGCTCGCAATTCAAGGTCAAGCCGCTGCTCCATTGGGAATCGGGACTTGGCGTTAAATGCTCGTGGTCTCGCGACGAACAACTACCCTGCAGGTTGTGGCGCGTATTCAAGAGTTGAGGGTTCGTGCATTGGCACGAGTGTTCGCTAGCGACATCGTCTACTTCGCATCAACTATCCACGGTTTCTCACCGAGAAGATCGGGCCTCCCCGTATCATATGGTATCGATTCTAGGTTTACTCGGTGAGAATTTCTTTACCCGTAGTTAGATTCGCTTTCATCCTATCGTCCAATAAACCGAAAATTGCAATACCAAAACCGTAGTTTAATTTGTTATTTCTTGTGCGCTTAGTTAAGTTTTCATCCATTAGAGTTTTTGTTTTTAGTGCTGATCCATGTGTTCCTTTTGCGCTTGCTTAATCGTTGTGTTCACATAAACCGTACTAAATTGCTGATTGAACTCCTCAATTAGCACCCAAAAAGAGATAGCCGACCAAACACTTTGGGTTTCTTGAGCTTCACTTATATCCTTTCATCCTTGAGACTAGCTTTTGTACATTGCACTAGGGCTGTTCTTTGGTTTATTTACACGTTGTTGAATTGTGAGACTTATGCAATCAAGAGGAGCAAACCCTATTTCGCCATTACAATAAGAAAAGAGGAAAAGGCATCATTACAAGAAAAAGCCACGGCTTGAAAAGGTATTAAAAAAACAAAAGATCAAACCCGCAAATACCAAGACTCAAATTTTTTCCTTTCGGTTTCCTTAATAGCCGAAGGGCTAAGAGCTTTGTTCATGCGGTTTTGAAAAAAACAAACAAAAAGGGGTCAGTAAATTGGGAAGAGTAAACCTTAGTCCACAATTTCAGATTGTGTATTTAATCTATTTGAGCAATCTTGTGCCCTAACATTGATATCTTTGCAATTGGCTAGTGTCTCTCATAGTACTTGGTGCAAAACGAGCTAGTTTTCATCTCAATTTCAGTTTTTCTCTCACTAGCTCATTCCTTTGTTTGCATTAAGTCACATTTATCTTTGTTTGTGCGCTCATACACTTCGCTTAAACCTTTGGATCAGCACATAGGCAAAATACTCTAGCTTGGATCATTACTTAGCTTTACAATACCTTGAATATCGATTGCATAGATATACACATACCGTCCGAGCTCCACCTACACCCGCTTGTGTACTCCCTTGCTCTTGGTTACGCCATACATTACCGGGTTAAGGTCGCCATTGTCTGTAAGATCGAGTAGGCCGACTAGAGGGGGTGAATAGGCGTTTAATACTTTTATGCACAAAACCGATTTCTAATGCGAAATTAATATTAATACGGTTTTGCACAATTAAGACTGAAATCACTAGTCTCAACTAAGTGCTTCAAAATACAAGTATAAAGGTAATAATCAATAGAGCATGAACTTGTAAGCTTTCAACTAATGATATGATCAATCAAGCACATACACGATAGCAATCAAATAAATAAGCAATTATACAATGAATGTAAATTGTAATAAGGTAAAGCTCAAGAAAGCAAACCACAATTGACACGGCGATATTTTTCCGTGGTGATCGAAGACTTGCTTCGGTCTCCCTAATCCACGTTGAGGTAAGTTCAACCTTTGGATCGGCCCAAAACGCGAGGCAACACCTCCGAGGTAAGTCCAAACAACTTGGACCGTTCAACCGAACCAACACTCTAAGTGAGTTCAACCGCTGACCGACTCCAACTTGAACTTATCACCCTAATCCACTAGGGTTGCTCTTACTCCGCTCCGAGATGGCGAGCACCAAGCCACTCACAAATCGCCTGGTCTTCTCACAAACTTCACTTGAGAAGATCACCGACGCACAACGCCTCCACGCCGCCTAGGTGTCGGCAAACACCAAGAGTAACAAGACTCAACTTTCACTTGAACCAATCAAGTGCCAAAGCTCTATGGATAAGCAATCCACAACCTAATGCAACACATGCACTTAGGGTTTGCTCTCAATCACTCACTAAGTGCAACACATGCACACAAGAGTATGAGAGGCTTGCTCTTAGCTCAAAGAAACTCAATGGGGCACCAAAGAACTCAACAACTTGTTCCTCACACACCAAGGTGGGTATTTATAGCCCACACACAAAACTAGCCGTTGAGAAAAGATTCTAGAGAATCTGGACAAAATCGGTCCGACCGCCAACTAAATATCGGTCGGACCGCTTAAGTACCAACGGCTATAAAACTAGCCGTTGACTCACAATCGTCCGACCGCCAACCATCGGCCGGCCGATCGCCGCACCTACCGATCGCCGTAGGCCGGCCGTCGCAACGCTCGACCGAGCACCGAGCAAAACCGGAAAACAACCTCCCGAAAATACGCATCGCAAACAAAGTTCGGTATTACCGCATCCTGTAGTACCGCTTCAAACTCCTGCATTATCGCACTCGGAGTACCGATTCTTACACCGGTACACACGTGAATCGGTCGCATCGCCCAACCCATGGCGGTCGGACCGCACCACCGGCCGATCGCTACTGGGCGGTCGGATCGCCAGCGATCAAGAAGATCGAAAGACTTTGTACATTTGTTTCAACTCAATTTGCAAAACATATTTGCCAAATTGATGCAACATGTACACAAGAGAAGAAAGCTAGATTCTCAACAAGTTGCAAAACACATTTGCCGACTTTTAGAATCATTGCCACAGGAATAAGGTACATGGACTTAAACCGCTTGCAAAACACATTCGCAAACTAAAGTCACATGCTACAAGGATTAACCATGAGCCACAACCATTTGCAAACGCATTCGCAAATATAGGCTACATGTTAAGTTGAGCTAGAGCAAACACAATGAGCTATCAACACATGACTAACTCAAGCTACTAATTAAGACCCCTCTTAATAGTACGGCAACCTATTCTAGCAATCCGATCTCTCAACCAAACACCGAGATCGGTAAAAGACTAGGAACAAATCCTTAGCCCTAGCTAGTCATACCTTAGCCTTGCACATCTTTTGAAGCTTGACAATCATCAACGCATGATGATTTCCTTTGCTTCATGATTTCGACTTGATGTCCATCAACACATGATGACACCTTCTTTTGTCTTGATGATCAACCAATGATCATCTCATCTTCTTGAACTTGATACGCATCAACTCATGATGCATCCTTTACTTCAAGCTCTTCACTTCAATGTCATCAACGTATGATGATCATCCTTTTCTTGAACATCATCAACACATGATGATTTCTTCTTCTTCAAGAATCACGACTTGATGACAATCAACATATGATGTCATCCAAAGTCTTCAAACACCTAGAACATAACCTATTCATCCAACTCAAGGAGAAACGTTAGTTTCATAATGTGATTATCATTAATTACCACAACATACCATCAACTCATAATGGTTGGGACAAGATACCAAAATCTTTCCCTCTTTGGTAATTGATGATAACCAACACAATTACGATAATTGAATGTAATTGGTATGAGTATATATAAACTACATAAGTTATATATATACTCAAGAGTTATGTTTCAAAGTAGATCACAAAGATCAATACTAATGAAACAACAAGGACATGAGTATATATAAACTACACAAGTTATATATACCAAAATGAGTGTATACAAACTACACAAGTTGTATATACTCATATGAATATATTAACTACACAAGTTAAATATATTCAAGGATATATTTCAAGGTAAAGATCCTTGATATATGTGGACAAAGAATTATGGATCAATACTAATGAAACCACAAGATATAGATTGAACTCCCCCCTAAATGCGTGCATACACGAGTGTGTAAATAAAACCTATGCACATTTACAAGTTTTCCTTTTGGTGAAGTTCAACCTATATATTGGATCCGAGGAATGCAAAGAAGATATAATTAGATGTTGTCGAATGCATACCTCTTTGATCTTTAAATCCAATTGAGACTAAACAATAGGTATATCAACAAGAGTGTTAGTTTCACAAAGCATTTGTCATTAATAACCAAAATACCATTAACACATAATGGCGGATCTAGATTCTTCAATCTCCCCCTTTTTGGTAATTGATGACAAATCCTTTATCAATAGCCACATTTGAATATTATCAACATTTATTGAGTAATTGAGCTATTGAAATGTAAATCATGGAAATAATGTATTTTTAAAGCATATGAAGGAGATATGTAAAATATTTGATACACAACCAAATGTGGAAAGATATTGATCCATCATTCTCCCCCTTTTGGCATTAATCACCAAAAACTTCAAATCAACCTTAAGCAACGTAAAAGATTTTGCATGATCAAGAGCTTGGCAGGAGAAGGCGTTTTATTGAGAGATTAAATAAACATTCTCCCCCTTTTTAAAGATAGGTTTCTGTAACCAAGAACCAAACAGAGATAAAACTCCCCCTAAACATGTGCATTTAAGATCCGAAAGGAATACATGCACAATAGATTTTATGGAGTTTTCTCTGAATAATAAATCCAAGGAAGCATGACAATAAATAATCAAGATAAGAATATTCATGCAACAACAATAAGGATTCAATAACACAGATCAGACACAGTTCATAACATTAACAACCACATATCCAAGAGTCTGACAATAATAAATAACACAACAGGGTTCAATAAGCTCATAACAAATAACAAAAGATAACATGCAGCTTATCCCACAATACAAGGTCTATTGACCTACATATGAAAAGACAGACTCTAAGACGGAGGAGCAGCTGAAGTGGAAGGAAGATCGTCCTGAGCGCCTGAGGATGTATGTCGACGTCTCCCAAACCTCTGATAAACAACAGGTACATGCTGCTGATGATACTCAGAGAGTCTAGCATCCATGTGACTGACCCTCAAGTCCAAAGAATCCAACCTCGCTGTAGTCTCTGCATGCATCTGATCATATCTCGCATCCATGCGATCAAACCTAGCATCCATGGTCGTCAAGATGCAAGATAGTCGCAAGATCGTGCATCCTCCTCCCCGAGGAGCTCACACTGAGGTCCCTGAGAGGATGATCCCTGCCCTGGATGCTGAAGAGGAGGTGGAGGAGGCACCTGAGGAGGAGGAGCATCTCTAGGTCTCTGACTCCTTATGCTCCATATCATAGTCCCGATCAAAATCAATCTTACTCAATGAGCTTCATGATATAGGAGCAAAATAAATGCTCTTTGTCTTGTCTCCTTAGAGGTAGCAATCTCTCTAATGATCAGGTCCATCACATCAAATCTAGTGCCATCCATAATATACTTAATTACATTCCAGGCACGCCCGTGAATCTCATCATTATTCCCACTCCTAGGGAAAAATGATGCTCTCATGATCCTATTTATAACATGGGCAATGGAAGAAGTCCTGCATACTCTACCTCTCACAAACTGATGTCCTGGATCATAGAACTCATCCACCTGAGTGAGGTCAAGAGATTCCTGAAGATGTACCTTTAAACCACTTGAATCTCCTAGGCTCAGGGCACTTATAAAATCATCCTTACTTGCTTCCAGCTTTTGATTTCCAGTCATCCATACAAGATAATCATGATCAGGAGAAACATAGATCGTTGCATAAAACTGTCGATGGCTTTGCATGAAAATTGCATTGTAAAGAGACTAATGATTCCAATCTGACAGCTCTAAACAATCTAAGCAGACCATTATAGACTGGATTCTTGCCAATATAGCTCCACTTTACAAATCGATGATTTGCAAATTTTTTCTTAACATAGATTATCTGATAGACATGCTGTTGAAATAAAGTGTGGAACATACCCATGGTTGCATTTCTAGGAAACCTGAACTGATTAATATGTCTCAGAATAGTATATTGCTCACTCTTAATTGTAGACACATCAAGTCCAATAAACTGACTCTGATCAGGAGCATCATCATCATTATCATTATCATCATCCTCATTATCATCATCATCATCCTCATATTCATTTTCAGTGTTGTTGTTGTCACTGTTGTCATCACTTGCACTTTCTTCTTCTTCAACTTCTTCTTCTACATCTTCCATATGCTCATCTCTTGAAGAGGAAGGAGGTGCAGGGCGTATGCTTCGCAAGCCTCTTGACAGCATCGCCGAGATAAGATAGCAAAGAATATCAAGGATTTTCAAAGAATGAATTAACAAGCATTTATAAGGCCATTTCTTGTCGCCTATTGTCACAAAGCGGTCGATCACGCTCCGCCGGCCGGACCGCCAGAGGGTCGGTCGAGACCGCCACTATGGCGGTCGGACGCCAAAGACAAATGACACCAAATTTGGAAGAATCCAAAATCTTCAATTTTGTGCAATGGCATTATGAATACATATTAATCTACTCTTAGGCTACTTGCAGGAAAAAATTTGCCAACACGTTGAATGAAATTGGGGACATTCATGTTAAACCCTAGATAGTGAGGCAAATCACAATGTGAAACAATTTGCAAGTAGAGAAAGAGATTTACCGGCTTGTGATGGAGATAAGAATCAAAGGAGATAAGCCCCTGAGGGAATTGAAGACTATAATAGCCGGATTTCAAAGAATGCACCTCCACCTAGGGTTTCAAATTTCGGTGAGTTAAGCCACCCAAAATTCAAAAGATTGAAGAAGGGAGTAGTGGAGGTGAGGGAGAATCTCTTGATTACCTTGGAGGCTCAAGAATATGGCCGGAGAGGGAGATCTGGGCCGGAGAGGAAGGAGCACCCGAGAGAGATCGAGAAAAGAAGTGTTTTCGGTTTGGAGTGAAATGAGGAGGAACTCTGTCGGTGGGAGTTAAAGACTCACGCAAACCGGTCGATCACGAGCAGGCGGTTCGACCGATTCAGTGGGCGATCGCAAGTCGGCCATGGCCAGATCGGTTGAGACCAAACCGACAAACGATTCAAGATCGATTTTTAGAAATTGAGAGAATTGTTGTAATTTGCTCCAAATTTTCACACAATCAATCAAACAAATAGATTCGGAGCATTTCCAACTTATATAGACCTTTAAACTCCAATCCTCAAATAGTTTTTATAAAATAACCTTTTGTTTTCGCAATTGAAACCGTATTTTCGAGAACTTTCACGAAAAGAACCAAATTGAGCATATGAAGTATTCTATAGCATCCAATTGCGTGTATGAGTCATAAATACCATCATGGACCTATTGATGTGAATAATTTAGGCTCAAATGGCTTAACTCACTTAAGTGCTAGAAAGTGATTTTTATGGTTAAGCTAGTATTTTGAATGAGTTTCGAAATCGAATAACTTTTGATGAGTTGGTCTTTTGGAAATCTTTTGAATACCAAAAATGTTTAGTATAGCCAACTCTAGGATTTTCCTTTTGGGACGAAGATCAAATTCCTTTTAGAATAGATTTTACACAAAAATCTAGTTTAGGTCAAAAACACGATTCTAAGATCTAGAATTTTGGGTAGAAACTCATTTTCATTTAAAATATATTTTTCTTGAACCAAAACCTTTGGTAAACCTTTGAAATGCATTTGTATACATTAATTAGTTTTTCAAAGGATATACTTATAGTTATGGAATTTTTGACTTTTGGCTAAAAGACTTATTTGAAAAACATTATTAGCACTTAATTAATTTGGGCACACCTTGGGACGTGATATACATGTAAATGATTTAGCACTCCCCCATAATGTGCCACTACCATCTTGCTCAAGATACGAATAAACAAAATTAAGCACGAGAGCAAGAACAACCCTTTTTATAAGATTTTCATGAATGCAACCTACACAAGGTAAAGGGTCTAGATACTTCAATGTAAATACTTGTTACCGAGATAGCATTGGCTCATGATATGATTTGATTATCCTCATACTTGGCTCCAATTTTGACATATGGTGGAATACACCTCTTCATGAATAAGCCAAGTCTCCAATGCCTCTCCAAGTACCTATTAATCATTTAAGCGCATTTGGTACCCAAAACTTGGTTGGGTCCATGAATGTTAGTCACAATAGATTTGGGCACCCATATGGCCTTAGCGATGCATTTATGTGAACTAACAATCTTGGCAAACACATTGCCATTTCTATCCTTCCTAAGCAAATAATGATCATTATAGATAATTGGCTTAGGAGAGATACCTTTGGGACATTCCTTACTAAAATGTCCTTTCTCCCGGCAATTGTAGCAAGTAGGGCTTTTGCTTCCCCTTGATGTCTTCTTATCTTGCTCATTTCCATCTTGCCTCTTACTTGAATGTCTTGCTTTGACATCCTTTTGATTTGGACACACCGAGGCAATGTGTCCAAACTTCTTGCATCCAAAGCACTTGATAATTTTGAATTTATCTCCATTTTGCTTTGGGTGACTCTTCACCTTCTTCTTGGCCATTTTCTTGATAGGGCACTTGGAGGCAAAGTGACCTTTCTCATTGCAATCAAAACATTTTATATCTTTGATCTTTTTACTTTCCTCTACAAGATTAGTCTCACAAGACATAGAGGAAATCGAAGTATTTAATTTAGAGCAATAAGGTATATCATTTAAATCATTTACCTTGTTAGGGCACACGGAAGCAATGTGTCCATTTTCATAATATCCAAAGCATTTGATATTTGAGTATTTCTTTCCTTTTTGCTTTGGGATGAACTTCACCTTTTTCATTTCGATGAAGTCAAGTCCTCTCTTGTAATCTTCCTTGTTAGGGCATTTGGTGGAGAGGTGACCCTTTTGATGACAATCAAAGCACTTGATATTCTTGTTGTGTCTTTGATTGTGTCTCATCTTGCTATTTTCCCTTTTCTTGGGAGTGAAGCCGATTCCACTCTTGTCATTTGAGCTTCGTTGCTTGCTCAAAATATCATCAAGAGTGACCTTCCCTTTGTGGCTTCTATCCAAGTCATTTTTCAAATTTGCGACTTGGGCCTTGAGCATTTTGTTTTCCTCTACAAGATTAGTTTCAACAAGCATAGAGGAAATAGTAGCATTTTCACAAGTGCTACAAGGCATATCAATTAAATCATCACAAGATGTGGATATGCTAACTTTAGATGAATTGCAAGAAATAGGAGCTATGCATGGCAAATCATCTATTAGATTACATGTTACACCTATATCCACCTTGGAGCTAGTATATTCATTTAGGAGGAGCTTTTCATGTTCATCTTTTAGAACATCATAATTATTTTGAAGTAAGACATGTTCTTTCTTCAAAATTTTGTATTTAGATTTCTCTTCTCCTATATATTCATTAAGCTCTTCTAGCATATCCATCAACTCATCATAAGAAGGATTATTATCATCATAATTATTTACCTTCTTATTACCTTTAGCCATAAAGCAATGAGGCGAAGTGGATGGAGTTGATGTCTTATCATCGTCGGAGCTAGAAATTGAGCATTCTTCTTCCGACATCCATTCTTGTATGCAATCATCACTTGTAGAAGTGGACATTTCATGATGATAATGTAATTGTGTCCACATCTCATGTGCATTCTTGAGATCGCATACTTCATTGAACACATCTACACTCAAAGCATTAAATAAAGCGTTAATTGCTTGAGCGTCGAGATGTAAGCATTTCTCTTCCTCAATTGTTGGATCAAGGCTATCCAATGGAGGAGAAAAGCCAACATCTACAATCCGCCATATATTTAGGCCCATGGCCTTAAAATAACATGACATGCGGATTTTCCAATGTGCATAATTTGTGCCATTAAATTTAGGTGTTTCACCTAGGTGCATAAAATCTCTAGTCGCCATCCTTTACTCTCTAGACGGTTAAGTCTAATAAATGAGAGACCAAGCTCTGATACCACTTGTAAGATCGAGTAGGCCGACTAGAGGGGGTGAATAGGCGCTTTAATACTTTTATGCACAAAACCGATTTCTAATGCGGAAATTAATATTAATACGGTTTTGCACAATTAAGACCTCAAATCACTAGTCTCAACTAAGTGCTTCAAAGAATACAAGTATAAAGGTAATAATCAATAGAGCATGAACTTGTAAGCTTTCAACTAATGATATGATCAATCAAGCACATACACGATAGCAATCAAATAAATAAGCAATTATACAATGAATGTAAATTGCAATAAGGTAAAGCTCAAGAAAGCAAACCACAATTGACACGCGATATTTTTCCGTGGTGATCGAAGACTTGCCGGTCTCCCTAATCCACGCTGAGGTAAGTTCAACCTTTGGATCGCCCAAAACGCGAGGCAACACCTCCGAGGTAAGTCCAAACAACTTGGACCGGTTCAACCAACCAACACCTCTAAGTGAGTTCAACCGCTTGGACCGACTCCAACTTGAACTTATCACCCTAATCCACTAGGGTTGCTCTTACTCCGCTCCGAGATGGCGAGCACCAAGCCACTCACAAATCGCCTGGTCTTCTCACAAACTTCACTTGAGAAGATCACCGACGCACAACGCCTCCACGCCGCCTAGGTGTCTGCAAACACCAAGAGTAACAAGACTCAACTTTCACTTGAACCAATCATGCCAAAGCTCTATGGATAAGCAATCCACAACCTAATGCAACACATGCACTTAGGGTTTGCTCTCAATCACTCACTAAGTGCAACACATGCACACAAGAGTATGAGAGGCTTGCTCTTAGCTCAAAGAAACTCAATGGGGCACCAAAGAACTCAAAGAACTTGTTCCTCACACACCAAGGTGGGTATTTATAGCCCACACACAAAACTAGCCGCTGAGAAAAGATTCTAGAGAATCGACAAAATCGGTCCGACCGCTAACTAAATATCGGCCGGATCGCTTTCAAGTACCAACGGCTATAAAACTAGCCGTTGACTCACAATCGGTCCGACCGCCAACCATCGGCCGGCCGATCGCCGCACTCGGCCGATCCCGTAGGGGTCGGCCGCTCGCCGATCGAGCACCGAGCAAAACCGAAAACAACCTCCCGAAAATACGCATCGCCAAACAAAGTTCGGTATTACCGCATCTCGTAGTACCGCTTCAAACTCCCGCACTACAAGACTTCTGAGTACCGATTTCACGGCCGGACACACAGAATCGGCCGCATCGCCAACCCATGGCGGTCGATCACACACCGGCCGTATCGCTACTGGCGGTGGATCGCCAAGAACAAGAAAGATCGAAAGACTTTGTACATTTGCTTCAACTCAATTTGCAAAACATATTTGCCAAATTGATGCAACATGTACACAAGAGAAGAAAGCTAGATTCTCAACAAGTTGCAAAACACATTTGCCGACTTTTAGAATCATTGCCACAAGGAATAAGGTACATGGACTTAAACCGCTTGCAAAACACATTCGCAAACTAAAGTCACATGCTACAAGGATTAACCATGAGCCACAACCATTTGCAAACGCATTCGCAAATATAGGCTACATGTTGTTGAGCTAGAGCAAACACAATGAGCTATCAACACATGACTAACTCAAGCTACTAATTAAGACCCTCTAATAGTACGGCAACCTATTCTAGCAATCCGATCTCTCAACCAAACACCGAGATCGGTAAAAGACTAGGAACAAATCCTTAGCCCTAGCTAGTCATACCTTAGCCTTGCACATCTTTTGAAGCTTGACAATCATCAACGCATGATGATTTCCTTTGCTTCATGATTTCGACTTGATGTCCATCAACACATGATGACACCTTCTTTGTCTTGATGATCAACCAATGATCATCTCATCTTCTTGAACTTGATACGCATCAACTCATGATGCATCCTTTACTTCAAGCTCTTCACTTCAATGTCATCAACGATGATGATCATCCTTTTCTTGAACATCATCAACACATGATGATTTCTTCTTCTTCAAGAATCACGACTTGATGACAATCAACATATGATGTCATCCAAAGTCTTCAAACACCTAGAACATAACCTATTCATCCAACTCAAGGAGAAACGTTAGTTTCATAATGTGATTATCATTAATTACCACAACATACCATCAACTCATAATGGTTGGGACAAGATACCAAAATCTTTCCTCTTTGGTAATTGATGATAACCAACACAATTACGTATAATTGAATGTAATTGGTATGAGTATATATAAACTACATAAGTTATATATATACTCAAGAGTTATGTTTCAAAGTAGATCACAAAGATCAATACTAATGAAACAACAAGGACATGAGTATATATAAACTACACAAGTTATATATACCAAAATGAGTGTATACAAACTACACAAGTTGTATATACTCATATGAATATATTAACTACACAAGTTAAATATATTCAAGGATATATTTCAAGGTAAAGATCCTTGATATATGTGGACAAAGAATTATGGATCAATACTAATGAAACCACAAGATATAGATTGAACTCCCCCCTAAATGCGTGCATACACGAGTGTGTAAATAAAACCTATGCACATTTACAAGTTTTCCTTTTGGTGAAGTTCAACCTATATATTGGATCCGAGGAATGCAAAGAAGATATAATTAGATGTTGTCGAATGCATACCTCTTTGATCTTTAAATCCAATTGAGACTAAACAATAGGTATATCAACAAGAGTGTTAGTTTCACAAAGCATTTGTCATTAATAACCAAAATACCATTAACACATAATGGCGGATCTAGATTCTTCACCGTCACAATCGCCGATTTGCCGCCCTTGATTCACTTTGGAACGTAAGCTTGTCTTGTGTTCGTGATGCTGAGTTGTGAGCGAGAGCAAGTTTTTTACTAACCCGTATATAATTTCGCTTGCTATTTGTGAGTTGTATCCATGTCGTCATCGAGAATCCACCGCACGTGGACTGAGTATACACTTGTGTGGGACGCCACAAAAGCAACTTCATGATCCCGATGATGGTGTGCGCGATGAGCTCGAGTCCGTCGACCGATTGAACAACCCTGAGAGGAGGTTACGCAACCACGTATGGACATCAACAACAATTTCTTGAGCCGCACGCCATGTTCAATCAACCAAACGCATCGTGAGGATTTTCACAATAAGCCCAAATTTTATATCCCTATATTTTCTCGGTCGCATGATGTACAAGAATATCTCACTTGGGAGCTAGAAATTGATACTCTATTTCGGATGCACAACTATACCAATGAGAGGAAGCTTTACTTGCGCTCTAGTGGCTTGGTCGATTATGCCACACATTGGTGGGAGCGCTTATTCAGAAGCGTATGGAGCGCCATGAATTGCCGACATCACGTGGGAGCAGATGAAGCAAAGATTTCCGCATGTTTTGTACCGCCACTACAAGCGTTCTCACTTGACAAGTTGACTTGTCCACTAAAAGGTTTAAATGCCGCTAGTATATCACATGTGAAGGCGATCGAGCATGGGACATTCCCTTCTGCACATGTTTCGTGTAGTGCTGCCCCATTGCTTTATGAAGAGTTTGTGGTTATCGTAATTGCTCAATTGTCGACCCACAATCTTGGGGGACTGGATGTATCCAAACCCATATGAGAATGAGTGCCACATAGCCAAATTGAGTGAGAATGATAAAGAGAGTGAGTGTGTGATTCCACCATATGTGAGGTTGAGAGCATCTCTATTGAGTGTGAGAAAGATGCACCAACAGAAAAGAGAGAAGTAGATGATAGTCAAAGTGAGGTTGATATTAAAGAAAATGAGTTGAAAGTTGAACAACCAAAGACCGTTGGACGTGAAAGACGAGGAGATAACCACGGTGGGGATAGAGTGCTTATGATCCAATGGTTTCATGATGATGATTTGATATCTACAACACCTACAACAACCGAGGAGGATGGTAAAGGTAATGAATGGTGTTGAATTGCATACTCATCAAGAAGAGGTACGCATGAGTTCGATCTCTAGTGTTCCTTTCAATATTCCATGTTCAAATTTGTACGCTCAATTTACATAATGTGGAATTGATTACCCATAAGGACGTTCTTACTAAAATATCTTTTGATGATCTTTATACTATATCATGTTCGATGTTCATAGAGAGCTATCTAGTGTGATTGAGAATCTTGCTAAAGTTTCATGTTTAAAATCACTGTTAGTACTTATGCCTACACATATACATTCAATTTGATTGGAGATTATGGTGTAGATGACAAGTTCTATGTTTATCGAATATGCATTACCCGTGATAATCTTTCGATTTAAACTTGCATGTTTTGCGCAAACCATCTATTGAGAAATATCATGATCATTTTGAGATGGATTTTAATACAAGTGCCTATTGTTTAGAACGCAATATGATGCCTACTTGTTTCTCCTATACATGTAAACAACGTAGTCGAGTTGAAGCATGGAAGAAACTAAAATTTTCTCTCCAATATTTGAACAACTTGATCTAGTGGGTCCCTCTTATATCTTGTCCATGTACTTACCAAAGTCGAGGACGATTTTTTCTCATGGGAGGGAGAATGATGTGACCGAAAGTATCGCAATGTATATATCAAATACATCCTATGGTCGCTATGATCGTAATTATTTTGTGCGCAACAACAGAATGTCACAACAATTGATGCATACATATACCACGATATACGTTGTTCTTTTGTTTATTACACTTTCAAAGAAATCATCATGTGCTGTTTAAAGGAGTTTGGATGACAAATATATATACCATGCATATACGTTGTATTTTTTGTCTAGCACATCTTCAGTTATCAAAAGCCGAGGACGGCCTTTTTGAAGAAAGGGAGGATGATGAGGATATCCCTACTACTTATGAGGTTATTCGTGAAGCAGAGCTAAACTTCTCAAACAACAGTGCATTTGTTTCTTAATGAATTTTTTTGTTGCCAATGAGAATTGGTTACTACCTAAAGCAATACTTGGTGCATTCTCAGTTTGACAAATTTAAAGACTTTGGAACCGAGAGGAGGAGAGGGAGGCCGGAACAAATTCATGGAGGAGAAACACATGCGCCAACAAGGGAGAAGAAACCCATGTGGCCAACGAGAGGAACGTGTCTCGTGATAAAACCCTAGCACATGCAAGGCGGTCAAGAAAGACATATGGTGACATGGCAACAAGGGTTACATTGGCATAAAAAGAAGCATCAAGTGCATCGAACAAATTCGCGCAAGCTAAGAGAAGGAAAGCTCACAATACAAGGGAAACCGAGAGGGAGACTAGTTTAAATTTCCAAATTAAAGTAGGACGTTTTGAATCGGATTATCGTTTCACGTGAAATGAATCGACTCGGATTATCGAGCAGCGAATGCGATTGGACTCGGATTATCAGAGCACTCTTGCCATCGCTCATCCGAGTTTTGTGCTTGCGTGGGAGGCTATATAAACCCCCATGGCCGCACTATAGAGGTAGACCATTTATTCATAAGATTGAAACATAGCTATTGCTTGTTCTTTCGACCCCGCAGTTCATGCGAGGACTTTGAGAGAGAACTAGGCGATCCAATTGTTCGCTCGCAATTCAAGGTCAAGCCGCTGCTCCATTGGGAATCGGGACTTGGCGTCGCTCGCTCGTGGTCTCGCGACGAACAACTACCCGTGTGTTGTGGGCGTATTCAAGAGTTGAGGGTTCGCATTGGCACGAGTGTTCACTTAGCGACATCGCTTACTTCGCATCAACTATCCACGGTTTTCATCGAGAAGATCGGGCCTCCCCGTATCACATCTTATGACACTTTTGCTTCCGCTATTCACTACTACAAACAGTCATATCGACGCCATCACGCAGCGGTTCCAAAGGAGCCGCTCGTGTTGAATCTTATACGCGGTTCCCTTTGGAACCGTCTGTTATAGTGCCTCATCACAGACGGTTCTTATTACCAACCGTCTATGATACCTCATAGACGGTTCATAATAAGAACCGTCTGTGATAGTGCCTCATCACAGACGGCTCGCTACCAACCGCTCGCGAAGTATCACGCACGGTTGGTAGAAGGAGCCGCTCGTGATGAGGACACTCATCACGCATTTGCTAGTATAACGAACCGCCTATGATACTTCGCTGCGGTTCGTGATACCAACCGCCGTGATAGTACCTCATCACGCACGGTTGGGATTAACAACCGCTCGTGATTTTGATTTACCACGGTTCTTGTTCCAACCGTCGTGATACTTGCTTTCACAAACGGATCTTGTTCCAACCGCTCGTGATAGCTTTATCACATACGGCTCAAAATCCGCTCAGTGATAATCGCTCATTATCACGCATTTATTTTTACACAAACGCTTGAAAACATTCGTGATGACGGTTCAACCGCTCGTGATGAGGCTTTCTGCAGTAGTGATTATTAATACTTTGATATCATTTGGCCGGTCGGCTCTTTTGTAATAACTCTACATTATGTATGTTTTTTGCTAGACTCGTTATTATGTGATGTATGGAATTGATGCATGCTTTTGTAAAGATATATGTGTGCTGCAATTCTGGGAAGCATATGTCCATCGAGACACGGTGTATTTTGTTTGTGATGCTAGAACCACTGAAAGGCTAAGTATTACAAGCTAAATAACCCGGGTGTCACACAGCACCACAGTCCGATCACCGTGTGACATGTGCCAGACATAGTTCCCCCAACCAACGACATTATGGTACACGCGAACCGAGAGCGGCCCACGCAAACTGAAGGGCACCATCAATGCCAACCAACAGCATTATGGCGCACGCCGAACGAGGGAGGCCCATACAAAATGAAGGAGTGCCATTAATACCAACAAAAGGCATTATGGCGCACCGCAACCAAGGGCGGCCCGCACAATTCGAGGAAGCGCGATCACTCCTAACTACTGGCATCATGGCGCACAACACCCAAGGAGCCTCCGCAGCAGGGTAAGCAGCCCACTCCGCGGGAGGCCCCGCATAGAACACGCTTCGCCGGGCCGAAGGGGACGGTGTGCTTGGACCTTCGGGAAGGGGCACGGTTTCAGCCATGATGAAACATGACCTCAATCGCAAGGGGTTTGTCGTAAAGGTGGCCCCACAGGCCCCAGCGAAGACCGCAAGGCCCCCTCGAAGGCCATGAGCTAGGGCCCCCGAAGGGTACAAAGTACTCTTTAGGGGGCCCTAGAGCCCAAGCAAAGGCCGCTAGGAGGGCCGCATGGGGCAGCAGGATGGATGCTTCGGAGGTGGTGCAGAGGCATCTGAAGGACCGCCAAAGCACTGTAGGCCCATAAGACGTGAGTCCCCCGAGGCCACCTCGGGGGTGTCGAAGGTGCCCGGGGCTGAGCGCCCCGGGGACACACGGTGTAGTGCGAAGTAAGGATGACACCAGTGGACTAGACGTAACAACTAGATGGATCAAGACTAGGGAAGTCCACCGTGAACCGGAGGCTACGCATAGGGAGGAGAAAAGTCCCTACAACTCCTAGGGATGGAAGACTTTTTCAGGGGTAGGCATGTAATCTGGCATACCCTGTCGAAAAGCTATAAATAGCCGTCTCATCTCATGTAATAAGTCAGACCCGATTTTTGGGACAATTAATACACATTTACTCTTGACAATCGATCCCTTCTTCGAGGATCTCCAGGGATAGTCGGTCCCTCGCGTAGACACCAGGTGTCCCTCTTTTCTACTGTTTAGTCTTTCTTGCTACGACACTACGCTGCTTACATTGCCGTACTTAAACAAATCTTACGCGTTGCTCTCCGATTAAATGGATAAAGAAGAAATTAATGGTTTGAACAGCACAACAGCAATCCTTATTGGTTATTACGGTATCTTTCGATTCTACGACCCCGTTAGACCATTTGGTTTTGATTTTTGAACTGTAGAAGTGCACAAACCCTATATTGGGTGCATATGAACTCGAATTCATATCTTAATTGCCCTGTCATCTAGATCTTACGGTCTCTAAAACATAGCTTTTTGGAAAATAATCCTACAGTGCTCCTACAATATCCCGATCCTACCATCGCCTAAACGACCTGACAATTTTGTCACCATCCCCAACCTCGCACCACGAGTTTCTTCTTTTCTGAATGTAACATGTAAGAGTCTATTTGAACGTAGAAATATAGAAATGCAGGAATAGAAAAACGCATGAATTAGGTAGCATATCTATTCAAATCATTTGGAATTCTATAACACAGTAATTGTTTAATGCTGTCGTTTGGATGCTTCACGGGAACGGAGTATATGATTTTAAAGAGAGAGAGACTCAAAGAAAAAAAATTACATGAGGTTAAACCTCATGTTAGATTTCCTCCTAAATTCGTAAGGATTAAGCCATTCCATATGAATTCTAGGGGCTCATTCGTTTGATCCAAAGGACTCCTATTCCCTGACTTGCTTACCTGACCTCCCTTTCTCGGAATTCTGGACGATATTGGCCCCCTACATCATCCAAATTCCAAAACTAGCCCTCTCACTCACAAAATTCCGAATTTAGCCCTCTCGATCACTGCCATTGTTGGGTGCAAAGAAGAACAAAGTTGTCGCCATCTCACCGCAGCAGACCAAGGTGCTGCCTCCCCACAAAGATGAGGTACAAGGAGAGAGAAAGAAGGAGAGAGAAAGAAAAGAAAAGTGAAAAAATCGATTTTGTAAAAGAAAAATCAGAAAATTTCAAAAAAAAAAACTTGAAAATAATTTATTTAAATACTATAATATTTATCATGAATAAATATAATTTTTTCCAAATTTTTAGAGCTTAATGCAACCTTGTAAAAATTCAAACCAAGTTGTAAAACCCTTGATGTTAATGAATTAAAGTAAGAAGAATAAATCTTCAAAAGCAATGTTAGAAATTTTATCTAGGTACTAGATCATCCCAGAAACACCTCTAAAAATTTATATAATTTTAGGAATTTATTTGCTATTTTTTAGCTCGGTCAAACTTAGGGGGTTTGAAGTTAAAATAGTTATCGTAGTAACGTTCGGACCGCATTTAATAACACTTTGGAACGCTCGACCGTCCAACATCTCTTTTGGGCTGATCGAACCATCCAACCAGACCTGGCTCTAATCGACCGTCCGAATATTAATTATCCACTGAAAATTCATTTAACTTCAAAAATTCATATCTAATTCAACTCAACTCCAAATCAATTGAAACTAATTTTGATATTTTTTATTTTAAATGAACATTATTTTAAAATAGGTTTAAAACTTGTCTCTAGCCCAGAAAATATTGTTTTTGAAAATTGATGCTTAACCAAATTATTTTCACACTAGAAAATGCTTTTAACTTTGAAAATCCATAAAAAATATTTCTAGACTCCAAATGAGTTGAACTAAGTTATTTTGGTCTTATAATTTTATTATCTATTTATCTATGTAATCCTTTTATCCACTACTATTCTACAAATTTGTAAAATAATTAAAATTTAATGAATAGTAACTGAAACACTGTTTTGAGTATTTTTTAAAAAAACAGATTTTCAAATTGCTATAACTCTCACACATTAAATTCAAATGGAATAATTATTTCACATAAATTCATCTAAAATCTTAACCTAGCTACTGTAGAAAATTCATATATTTTTGAGCAATTTGAATTTTATGGTATTTCTCGGTGTTTATTCGATGTCGTTAATTCTTTAGAGTCCAAAGTGATCGACGTAGAATGAATAAAATAAACTTTAATTAAATTCAAAATTTTCAAAGTGATCAACAAGTATGATGTGTCGGGAGACTCCACAAAAAAAATCATAATTTTTTAAGATTATCTTTTATATTTAGAAGTTCCTCCAAAAAATTAAATGAATAAAACTCAATTCAATTCAATTTAATTTTTTTATTAAATCTTTTCATGTTCCTAGTTTTTTTTGGATTTTTTGGATTTTTTTTGAATTTTTTTGGATTTTTTTCACTTTTCTTTTCTTTCTCTCTCCTTCTTTCTCTCTCCTTGTACCTCATGCTGTAGGGGAGGGCAGCACCTTGGTGCTGTCGTAGGGTAGGGCAGCACCTCAGTGCTGCGGTGGGGGATGACAGCATGTGGTCAGAGCGGGCTAAAACGGAAATTTTGTGAGTGAGAGAGTTAGTTTAGGAATTTGAGTGGCGTAAAGGGGAAAAAAATGTCCGAATTCCCCTTTCTCGCCATCCGTCTCCTCGTCAGCGGTACGGCCACATTTCCTCTCGAAGGACGCGTCCTCCTCTCTCCACCAGCAGTCCACGCGCTCGCTTCCCCACGAGACCACGACCATCTCCCTACCAGCGCGTCTCGGCCTCCACCGAAGCCGCCGCCATCATCCCCTCTCGCCCGGGAGCTCTCCCCTCCCACCATCTGCAGTCTTACCTGCACCTCCCGCCGGCCGCCCTACGGGAGATCCGGCGCTGTCTTGGTAATCCTCCCTAGTTCTTGCCCAGTCCAATCCCCCCTGATCCCATCTGGTTCCAGTTCTTGATTCCTCGCTCGCACGCTTTTTGTGGCTGCAATAGTGTGAGCAGGCTCTCCGGGGGGTTCCGATTTAGGGTCGCTGGATTGATTGGTGCGGGACGCGGTGATGAATTCGAGGCCGGTGGTACTGGTCTTCCTGCTGCTCGTGCTCGTCGTCACGTCGCAGTTCGAGTGGAAGCAGCAAATCGGGGACGCCGCCGACGCCGACCCCGCCGCCGCGCGCCGGCGGCAGCAGGTGCTCGCCAAGGAGGAAGCCGTCAAGGAGAAGGTGAGCCCACCGGGAAAAAAATCTTGTTCGATTACATGTATTCCCCTTTAGTTGTTCTGTGGGCACCACCAAGATTAGCAGCAAGTTAGGTGCATTCTTTGGCTAGAAGCAACCGAAAACATCTGTCATCTTTGTTCTCTTTTTCCCGTCTTAAAGAAATCAATTGGCTTATATGGTACGATCTAAATTAAAGTTAGATAGAGATTGAAATCGGAGTCGCCATTAGAAACTAGCCGGAGTGTGCTGGCTCTGAGTTGATTTCTGAATTGTTGAGAGGAATATTTGATGAACTCATTGATAGAGATGGTTTGGAGCAACAGGTTGAATTCTGATTTTTAGTAAGCTAGATAAAGCAGGAGTAGTACAAGTGTTTGCAAACCAGTTCCTGGAATGGTTTGCAAACACAGTTTTCTAGTCGGTTATGGTGGCCCCCAGCGAAATTCTGGGCAGTCTTCTTTGACCACTTTAAGAAAGATCGATCTTTTTCGCAAACAAGACAGATCGATCTTGAGAAGATCAACTGATTATTCCATACATTGAATTGATAAGTGCGTAGTAACAGTAACTATAAGTACCGAGTTTCTGGCCTGTTTTCATGGGAAACCAACTGGTGAAGAACCTTAGGAGTGTGTGGCAAGATTTAGGGATATTAGCGAGTACGACAAGATAGTAGAGCTGATAGGAGATAGGAACTTTTTCATGAAAAAGAAAGCTTTGTTCTGTTCAAAGCATGACAAGACCCTGCATTTCTGATTTTGAGATCTTGCTCCTGATATTTTGGGTGTGCCGCAAAAGTGCAGCCATTCTAGTCCATGCCAAAGTGAAATTGTTACATGCTAATAATCAAGATGTGCATCTTTTGAGTTCAGAGTTAGGTCCAAAGGTGAATTTTTAACAAATTGGGATCCAGACATGTTTTTGGGAACCAGGCCTGGCTGCTGTTTCCAATTACTGGTGTAATTAGGCGTTCCGACTGGTAATTCCAAACTGTTAATAATGGGATGCAGATTTTCTGCACATAGTAGTATCTGCACCTATTCTTATTTGTGCATAAGCATGACTCTAAAAATCTCAAAATAAAAAAATCATGGAGGTAGAACTTGTTGGTGCATGTGCACTTGCAAAGGAATATGCACAAAGATGATCTTGTGTGAACTGTAAACAAAAAATAATCCGCAAGAAAAACATATAATCTTTTTGTACAGTACACATATGGTCATCTTTGTGCAGAGTTTTTTTTTTTTTGCATGTCCACATTTTCTAACATGACTTACATCCATGATTTTTTGTGGAATTTTTAAGTGCACAAGTACGCTTTTGGTTAAAATATGTGTTCATGCCACTGTCTAGATCGGCTTTTCCCGTGGATGATGCACTTTATCCATCATTCACTGTCACGAATAGGATTTAGTGTTCATCCATTATTGTGCAGATCCCACATTTGGCTTGACCAGTACAACATTTTTCAATGTTTCTGCTAGTTTGGAGCTTATCCTACATTCCTTGGAGGAAATTAGTACTGGTAATCACGTAATGCCAGTAGAATAATTTGTGGAATGATGAGCACATCTAATTAATTTAGGTCCTGGGTTGTGAAAGTGTGTTTCAAAGAAGTTTGGCATTATGATGTAACATTTTGACTTCATCGCAATTGATCTCCCGACTGATTATGATGTGTAGATTGATTTGATTTAGGCCCTGACTAGAGAAACATTGAGCCCCATTATAATTATGTGAGGAATCTGGTGCTACATTGAAGCATTTTAGTTGGCCAGCTAGTATTCATTTATTTGCTACTTGCTAGCATGTCTTTGCTTCACATTTGGCTAATGAAAATCTGTGCATGTGAATGTCCTTCACAATGGAGGCCATGTTATGGGAGTTCTTGCTTTTGAATAACCATGTAGTAGGGAGAATCAGTTGGTGGACTCAACTACTTCTAACAAATGATCCTTCTTGAAAGTAATGAAATTAGTAAATTATTATGCCAGAATATGTCTCACCAAGATTAATTCAAGGGATAACCGAGGATTTGCCACTCCATAGAGTGGCACTTGATGATTTACCACACTGTAGAGTGCAATTCATCATTTACCACTCTATAAGAGTGGGTTCTTCATCTTTTGCCACTTTGGACATTTTTTCCCCTCATCTTCTTCTTCTTCCCCCTCATTCCATTCTTCTCACCGACGTCCATGGCTGATAGCCCACTTTACCAGCACCGCCACCTTCTCTCCTCCTACTTCATCACCAGCGTCATCCATCAACATAAAAATCTCTTCCCTATCTCTTTGTCCTCACACTCCTCTTCTCCTCTGTCCTCCGAGCTCTCTCTCTCTTCCCCACCAGTGATGAGAGATGGCCGACGACATGGTGTTGGGATCCAAATATGCAAATCTGGACCCTTTGTGTATACTGTACTAGTTCAGGATTACGTTAGTGCACATAGTGGTAACATCGATGAAATACTAGTCCATACACAAAGATAACTAAGAAATAGGCAATTAACAATAATTATAAGAGTAATGACCTTAAGGTCAAAGCTTACAATTAATATCACAGAAGGCGAATATCTCAAATAAGCTACAGCGAAGAAAATAGAATAACTTCAGTGAAGTCTATCCATATAGTTCTCCATGATCCTTGAAGTAGACCTTCTTGACTAACGATGAGCTGATGTAGTCTTCAGCAACTGAACAACATTGTTTATAATAAGGTGAGTACATAGAGTCCTTAGCAAGTCGCACCACATAATACAATTATAGATGATGGCTCATTCCAAAAGATATGGTACCTATGGTTCTTTTGCATGAAAGCAACAGTTGCAGTTGAATATGAATAATAGATTTGAAAACATAATTGAAAACAAATAGTAATAATAATTTAACAAGTATTTCACAAAGCTCACATAACCTAATCAAATTCTTTCACATAGCCATATAAGATAAATCATAGAGTTGTCCATTCCAATTATTTTATGAAAATCTACCCATCGTGTGAAATCCCCGAGCATATCCATGGCTGCAGATGTGGTTATTGAAAACAAATAGTAATAGTAATTTAACAAGTATTTCACAAAGCTCACATAACCTAATCAAATTCTTTCACATAGCCATATGAGTTAAATCACAGAGTTGTCCATTCCAATTATTTTATGAAAATCTACCTCTCGTGTGAAATCCCCGAGTATATTCATGATCGCAGACGTGGCTATTTTTGAATAGATTATTAACACTCTGCAGACGTTTGTACACTTTACCTACAAGATGCAATCAACTTGATCGGAGCTGATCACAACAAAACTTTTTCGAAACTTCATCTCGGCAATTGACCATCTCGATATGTATGGTGTCGTACCAACCCTGACGGAGTGCTTTGGTCCGACACACATCGTTGGACCTGGAGACGACGAACCCTCATAAGTGTGACCCGCTCACAGTAGTACACACCTCCACCCTAACACACAGTCTAATCTACATGCCTGAATACCAAGATTTCGTAGCTTACTAAGTTAGGCTCGTTCCATATCAGGCATGTAGTAGTACAGTTATAGCTCAGTTTAATGACGCACAAAGTTAAGTTCTTAATTGACCAAGGTGAGACTACTCAATTTCTAACCAAATTAACTAGATTCATATTTTCCCAAGCACGGAGTTCCACCATATCACAATTCTTTCCACTCGCCTCAGTCTAAATCTTTTCTCTACCTGTTGGTTAAGTACATCACATGCCATCAACGAGTGACAATATACAACACACAATCTTTCCACAACGAAGTTCTATAATCACTTAGTCAAGTTTAGATTTGCAACTCAAAATGATATTATTGACCCGTTGCATGGCTAAACATACTAATCGTATCTAACCAACCCACGTTGGTGCTATGATAATACCAACTATTAAATAGCTAAACTAGGGTGACAAAAGATCATGGTAATACAATGAGCACGGTGGATATAATCAAGTAGGTGTATGACTAATCCCAAAGCATTTAAAGAATTAAATACTTGAAATAACATGTAATAATTTGAATCAAAGTAATTTGCCTTACTATATCAATGATGTTTTTATTTTATCTTCAATCTTCTACTTCCTTGACATTCAGTTCCTTCGGACGATTCTATAATAATTTGAATCAAAGTAACTTGCCTTATTATAACAATGATGTTCTTATGTTATCTTCAATCTTCTACTTCCTTGACCTTCAGTTCTTTCATATGATTCCGGAAATTCAATGTCTAACGAGAGAACTCAAAAAGGCAAATCAAATAAACTCCAAATTGAAATTGAATGGCACAGGAAGGTAGGGCTTGATTTTAGATGAATTTAAAAACTCGAATGGGTTCAATCGGAGTTCGTATGAGGAAGAACAGGCTCTCGAAAGTTTATCGGAAAGAAAATGCTAAAAAAAGAAAAGGAGAGAAACTGACAAGTGGGGCCGAGGGAATATTCCTGAGAATATTTATTTTAGGAAATCTGGAAAAGGTTGTGTATGACATGTGGGACCCACCGATATTTATGGATTCTTGGAATAAAAGGAAATTTGGGAAAAAGCTTAGGGTTGACATGTGGGGCCATTGGTCCATAGACCAGGTTCACCGAGTTGCACTCGGGTCCAAGGCGAATCGGGTTCATGAAATAGTGTATGACAAGGTGAGGTTACGGGTCATAGACTAGGCCCATGGTGAACCAGGTCCACGCGGTTTAGGAATTAGGGTTTAGGTTAGGTGGCTAACACGTAGGCTATAACTAGACACGCCACGGGGACAGGGGATGGCTTCCACGTAAGCATGACGTGGCAAAGACGAGGCAAAGTCGGCTGAGGTGGAGGATGGTGCTGATGGGGCGGCGATGTGGCACTGATGTAGCAGACACAGAGGATGAAATGATGATGTGGACAACGATGTGGCATGACAGATCACTGGTGAGATGGTGCTGTTCGGGCCCGACGGCTTGCCGGCAGCAGCGGCCAAGGCGGCGCGAGTGGAGGGGCAAAACAGAGAGAGGGAAGCCCAACATAGATGGCGACGCGGGTGCTACGGCGAGGAACGGCAGCAATCACCGACGACAACAAAGAGGAAGGCGGCAGCGCAAGCATGGTCATTGATGGCGAAGGGGTTCCAACGATGCTTCGAGGAAGGGTAGGGAAGTATGGCGTAAAACGCGGCATGGGGGTGAAGATGGTGGTGAAGATGAAGTCTGAGGACCACCAGTGATGATGCAATCGGCCGGCGAAGGGCGGCGGCCGAAGAGGAGCAAGAAGGGAGGGATGTCGGGTTACGGTGGATCAAACTTGGAATCGACTCGGTGGATCAAACTTGGAATCGACTAAGGGGAATTGTAGATCGGGGGCTAGAAGACGATATGACGTGGAAGGATTTGAGAGGGACTCACCGGAGAGGTGGGGAACGGAAGGGAAGCGTTTCAGCATCGCGGAGCACGACCGGAGGTGGAGAAGGAGATGGCGACGGCGAATCACGGCTTGGGAGCTTCGATGGTTTGGAGCAAACGACGTAGGAGGACAAAGCGTTCGTTGTGACGCGATCAAGGCGTCCTGAGGAGCTTCAACGGCGAAGAACCAGCGCGGCAAGGCGGCGGCCGGTTGCGAAGAAGACCATAGTGACGACACTAGGTAGCTTTCCGGGTAGTGGCAGCTAGGGCGTCGAAGGCGGCGGGAGGAGGCGAAAAGGAGGCACATAGGGTGGCTTTATAGCCTTGGGAGGCGTCCGGGAGGTGGACACCAAGATGGCGGTGGCGGCGATGTCCAGAGCGGACACGGCTGCAGCTGCGCGGGCGCACATGCTGGCTGACAGTGGGCCCGGGTTGAGGCGGGTGGAGCGGGGAAAGGGCTAGGTCAGGGAAAGATTGGGCCAGAAAGGTGGGAAAAAGGAAATGGGCTTAAACAAATCACGAAGGAAAAATGAAAAGAAAAGAATTTCGGAATTAAGAAAAAGGCTGAAATTCAAATGAGGCAAAATAAATAGCAATTAAATTCAAAAAAATCCAAGAAAATCAAGGAAAATTCCTTGGAACACAAGGAACCGAACTAACATTGATTGATGTCTACATTAGTCAAATTAAATAGTTTAAATTTCAGAAAGTCCCATTTAAGTTTTATTAATTCAAGGAAAATTGTTGAAATTTTTAAGTGATCTAATCTACACAAAAGATTTTTGAAAACTCAAATTTTAGGACGTTACACATGGCAAGCAGGGAAAAGTGGCTCAACGAGCAAGGAGTGGCAACATGGCCGATGATAAGGGAGGCGGCAACGCGACGCCTCACCTCATGCCTGCCTCCATCCGCTGGATTTGGTCCCAGCCTCGTCCCCACTGTTGCCACCGGATCCAACCCCGTCCCCACCGTTGCCTCGTCCCCATTGGATCTGCACGTCTTCCTCACCATCGGCCGGGACTGTGGGTAGTGGCGTTCTCGTCTTCCTCACCATCGGGTGGGGCAGGGGGCACTGGCGTGGAGGAGCTGAGGTGGTGCTGTAGTAGAGGATGGTAGCAGACGGAGGCTGGTGCAAGGACTGGGCGGACGGAGGCCATCCACCATGGCTGTTGGTGAGAAGAAGAGAGGAGGAAGATGGGGAGGAAGTAGAAGATGAGGGGCAAAAATGACTAAAGTGGCAAAAGATGAAGAGCCCACTCTATAGAGCGGCAAATGATGAATTGTACTCTATAGAGTGGCAAATTATCAAGTGCCACCCTATGGAGTGGCAAATCATCAATTATCTCTTAATTCAAATACTGGTTCTTAAATCCAAATCATAAGTTTGGAATTCTTGAATCTGTTAAACCTGATATTTTGGTAATAAAAGAACTGTTAACTAACGAAGAACTTCGTTTTCATAGCAAATTTTGATATGCATGATTTGACCACGGTAGCGTGTGACTGTTGTTGGAAATGCTCTCTCTCTCTCTTGGTCCATGTTTGCTTTGCGAGTGCATGATTTTGCTAAGCTTCATCTCTAGAAATCCCCTCTTTTTCCTGATATAAGATTTACTTGCTATCTGCAGATAATATTATCTCAGGAGAAAAATATTCAACAGCTTAATGAGCTTATTGAGAGCCTTCAGCGGCAGCTACTGCATTGCCGTGGTAGCAACAGTACTGTTCATACCACTACAATTCCTGCTACCGAAGTTAGGGAGGCGGAGGGGCAGGAAATCATTGATGATTGATAATAGATAATCCCATGCCAGGTGGTTCTTTGATTCTAGTACAGCTGCCCAAGAACGGATAATCAGGCATCGTATTGACGGCTAATGGAGAACCAAATCATACTTTAATCTACCGTATTGTATACTTTGTGCCCCCCCAAGCTTGTAGAGAGTTATAATTTGTAATACATTCGTTTTAGGTCACGACCACTAATTCAATTGGATAGTTACCTGGTCATTCTTTGTTGTGATGATGGATGTTTCTGCCCAGAAAGGCTACATCTTTTGCCGTATCATTTTTATATTCTACCCATGAATGCATTTGATTCATTTAGCTGATGAGGCTGCCATATGTTCACTCAATATTTAGTGGAGCATGGCCTTGTGCTTGTTCTTCAGATTCCTGAACTTCATTTTGTCAGCCAGGTGCAAGGTTGTCACGGCGCCTAAGGGGCGCCAGGACGCCTAATCGTCCAGGCGGACGCCTAATCGTCCTCTAGGCGAGGCAAGGCGAGATATGTAGCAACTACAATTCTACCAATAGCAAGTAACAACACTAGTCAATACATTGGGAGCAGAAGATCCGGCTGCCCACCGCCTGCCCCCCCCGCCTCGCCACGCCGCCTCATAGAAATGCAGCTCGGCTCTCTGGCCTCCCCTCCCCTCACGCTCTCCCTCCCGGCTCCTCGGGCTCCCCTCCCCCTCGCGCTCTCCCTCCCAGCGGCGACCGAGCTCTCCCTCTCCCTCCCGGCGGCGACCAACCCTCCCGCCCCCGGCTGGGGCTCCCCTCTCCCTCCCGACGGCGACCGACCTCCCCCTCCCTCTTCGCTGCTGCTCCGGAGGCGGCGGCGACTCGGTCCAAGCCAGATCCGGAGCAAGAGAGGCCGGATCCGACGACGGGGACGCCGAGGGAGTGGCGGCGGGCCGCGGGAGGGAGGGAGGGAGAGGAGGAGGGGGAGGGAGCGGAGGAGGGAGATGGAGTACCTGGGGCCGGCAGCCGGGATTGTGACGCGGTCGGAGATGGCCAAGGCGAGGCGAGCGACCGCGGCGTCTGCTCCGCACCGCCGGGATGCCTAGGCGACGCCATGACATCCATGGCCAGGTGCTTATAATATGTAAAGACTAATAGTCCTACTACCAGTGCTCGTGAATGATAAGCTTTGCCATTCTAAAATGCAGAGGCTATCTCTACATAGCAATTGGCCTTATTATGATTTTTCAATGTAATAGGAGAATATATAGAGTAGAAACTGCATTATTTTCTGGGATGGATGACGACCAGGCCTTTCTGCTAGTCTTTTTTTCTCACCAGAAAATGAAGGTTTCTTTTTTTGTCTTTCTTCGTAGACTGAATATTTTTACTCTGCGAAGTCTAGAATATGCTTTGCATTAGTCCATCTACAATCTTTTAGTATGATTCTGTGTGGCGCTGTTATTCTCCATTCATTTACCATGGACGAAGACCATTTTTGGTGCGTAATTTAGCAGCGCCGTTATGTAGCAAATTTGCTTTTGAAAAGAAAATGTTGTGCAGGACATCATCACCTGTCTCAGACAAAATCGGGTAATATCTAACCAACCCATTCTAAATTCAAAGTTGTAAGCAAAATGCTTAGGAATAAGTTTATTTTGTTGAGGAACCGTCGCTGGCGAGTCCAGTCCGAGCGATTACCTCGTAGATATGCATAGAATCGTAAGAACAATGCATGAACAATAAGAACAGAATAAGAGATAGAACACAAAGATGTAGGGGGATTTCTTGCTTCTCTTTATTCCTTCATCCATCGATCAATCCTTTACAATGAATAGCACCCCCTATTTATAGGCTACGACCCTTCTAGGGTTTGGCATGAGGAGCCACCTGGGCCAGACTCCGGTCCCGGCCCGCTTAACACTCCCCCTTGGGCACTCATCCTTTATGTCCATGTCTCATCAAAACTCCATAAAAACCTAGTGGGAAAAATTTAGAGAAAGAGTACATGAATCATGTTCTGTTATGCTGCACGAATTGCCTCATTAAAAACGTTAGCCGAGAAACTTCAGGAAAACTCGTCAAGGGAAAAAGAGTACAATCCACCTAATTTCATTTAATCTTCAGGATTTGCTCTTTGGGTACTCGATCTTCGTGATCAAGCTTTAGTAATGAGTTTGTGAAGATTCTCCCCGATCTCTGCACTTCTAAGTCTCATCATTCCAATTTCCACATATGCACCTTTCAAAGCTAGATGTCGGAAGTGACTTAGTGAACAAATCTGCAAGATTTTCACATAACTTAGTATGCGATCCTTAATTTCGCCCATCTTTTGCATTTCATGAGCATAGAAGAACTTGGGGTTGATATGCTTTGTGAGAGGATTCTTCATATAACCCATCCGCATTTGTGCAACACAAGTCGCATTATCTTCATAGATAATGGTGGGGTTTGTGCGGTATTCAATCCACACGATCACCGGATGTGGTGAATCATCCGCCGGCCAAGCACATTCTCGTGAGGCCTCATACAAGGCTATCATTTCCGAGTGGTTCGTCAAGTCGGTACAAGACTCGCTAGACGATTTCTATGGAATTGCGCTCCACCACATAGGAATACATAACCTGCTCGCTATTTATCGTATGCGGTCCTACAAGTACCGTTATTTGCATTACCATTCATAGTTAGGTCTTGGTTCTTTCTATAGAATGACCAAATTCTTTGCTTCCTTGGAGGTATCGGAAGATGTCCTTCATTCCCGCCAATGTCTTTGGTAGGTTCTCAGACTATACCTGCTAATAGGTTGACGACAAATGCAATGCCCAGCCTAGTACAGCTTTGTTCAATACATGAGTGTTTCTATCACACTTAAATATGGGAATTCTGGTCCTAGGACTTCCTCCCCTCTTTTCTAGGTCTCAGACAGTCCTTGTCTTGCGCAAAGATCTCCGACCATTGGCACTTTCAAAGGGTATGCCTTTTCAAAATCAAATATTTCCAACACCTTCCGAGTGTAGGTTGACTGTGTACTAAAATTCCTTGTGGCATGCACAAGTCAGTAAGCCTAAGCAATATTTGGTTTTCACCCAAATCTTTCATTTCAACTCGACTTGTGTAAGAGCTTACTTTCTTAATATCCTTCGTGGTTCGATGATATCCAGATCATTTTCATACACCGAGATTATACAAAATCCATTCGGGATCGTCGTATAAAAACACAAAGATTATTCTCATTGTTCGTGTAGCCTTTCTTGCATAGAAAGTCGCCTGCGATTATACCACATTCGCTCGATTGCTTAAGTTCGCATAATGACTTTCTCGAGTTTCACACTGCATATATTTCTATTTGCTCGCTTTGGTTCTGACGTTGATACATTCAGTATCTTCATATAAATGTCGAATCCAATATTTCATAAAGGTATGCTGGTACCTCATCCATCAATTTCACTTCTAACTTCAAGTTCATCGCCATTGAGATAAATATTTAAAAGGAGTTCGCCATGACCTGAGAATAGGTTTCTTCATAATCATCTTCTCGATGTCCAAGTGAAACCTTGTAAAACGAGCCTTGCTTCTTTTCATTTTCTCTTTCGAACAAATACCCACTTATACTTACTGGTGCACAAGGGAGACGTGCGCTTACGTGCCCAAACGCTCTTTCTTTTATTCTGAGAGAATAATTCGGTTTCGATTGCCTTCTCTCAATCTTCTCAACTGATCTTTTCTTTCATTTATCGAGCGATGCAGTTCGGATCAAGATTGATGATTGTGGCAAGTTTCTTTGCAAAGTAAGTGTCGACATTGGTCATTTGTAATATTCAAAGGTTCTCTCGAGGTCATAAAGTTTATAACTATTTCTTCAAGGGGCGATTCTTTTAATACTTCTACTTTCTCACCATTGCTTCCAATTGCGGGCAAGTCCTTTAGTTTTTCAAATCCGATGTGTGCGCACACATCCATGCCGATGTCTCCTTCATGGGGATGTTCAATTCGTATGCCTTTTCAAGGTTCCATACCGATGCCAGTCTCAACCGCCCCCTTCTCGTTCGGGCACTTCGGTGATCGGTGTGTCAAGTCCTTCTTATCCTTTTTCACCAGCGCCCCTACATTTCGGATTCGAGGACCGAGTTCTCGCCCTTTATTCCGAGGCCTCCGACGGGATTAGGATACCTTCAATGGTATTTCAACCTCTCCTGCATTGCTTGCGTGCAAATGCTACTTATTCACGCTCTTCAAATCACTAAAGTAGTCCGGCAATTGATTCGCTAATACTTGTAAATCAATTATCTTCTCGACTTCAATTATCTTCTCGACTTCTATTTGCTTCACTAGTGCGCGTCATATGCATAGATTTCAATTATCTTCTCGACTTCAATTGTCTTCTAGACTTCAATTGTTTCCGACATTATCATCAAGGGTTGATTTCCTCCCTAATGACTGGAAACTAACCTCATCTAATGTACTATCGAATCGGGCATTATACAAATCTCCAATATATGGTCCAAATACTTGATTATGGATGCCGCCTCATAACCAACGATATCCCGCACTTTCTGAGAAGACCCATTTCATTCACACGTGGTGGTATAGGTATATAACCCTTGCAACCAAACTGCGAAGATGAGGAGTTTTCATCTTGACCTTTGCGCTAGTTGCATAGTTGGATGGATGTTATAGGCCGATGGTCTAAAATTGATGAGAGTCGCTGGAGCAGATCGCATGTCCCCAACATATAGTTGGTAAATTACAATTCTTCAAAGTTCTGCTAGTCCATTCTGGGTGCGGATGTGCGGTATAGAATGCTCAACTTTAATTTCCATTTTCATATAATAATCATCAGATGCCTTCGGAGTACATTCTCCGACGTTGTCCATTCAGATGGACTTCACGTGATGATCGAAAATTATTTTTTCAATTGTTAATTATCTGCGAGATTTAGCTTTGCAAAAGCATGGTTTCTCATAGACAATAAACATACGTGCGACCATTCCGAGGAAGCATCGATGAGCACCATAAAATACCTAAATGACCCTTACAGGGGTTGTATAGGACTCGCAAAGTCTTCGTGGATACGGTCCAGAATGCAGAACTTCATCCTTCGCTTTGAGCAAAAGGTCTAATAATTAATTTCCTGTGGCACATGCGGGCACACAAAATCTTCCGATTCAAAATTCTTTATATTCATATTATGTCCTCGTGAATTGTTAATTATATCTCTCATTAGCCTAAGACCTAGGCGCATAATCTATCATGCCAGAGATAGAAAAGTTCAGAGCTTCTAAAATCGTTTTCAAGGCAGTACAGGCTGCAGGTGCCTTAATATTAGTGTAGTATAGCCCAATTTCATATGAAGGAAGACATTCTAATGCCATTTTTCACTTTCTTCATGCTTTGTAGTGAGTAGGTATTCTGTACCATACTCTTCGTCAGTCTCTACATGGAAACTGTTAGCGCAAATATCATTGAGAGTTCTAGTTGATTCTGGGTACAACAAGTCTTCTTCAATGACTAAAGTTGTGCCCATTGGGAGTATAATTATGGCCCTTCCTGAGCCTATTATACAAGTATCGCCGTCATGATCGTCGTAAGACTACCAAAGATTCTTGCTAATTGACTGAAAATTCCGCTTCTCTCAAGATGGTATTCGCAGCCGCTACATGCTAAGCACACTTCCTCCATAGGGCACACGCTGCTTCTAATATAATGTACTCTATTAATATGTAGCAGAAAACAAGCAACACATAAATAAAATACTTCAAATATCAGAACATAACTTGTTATTATAAAGACGGGAAAATAAGTCTTGCAGGACTCATAATAAGAATTTAATGCTTTGCTCTTCTAGAGCTTCCAACCATTATTCAATAATTCAAAGTTCTGCTTCAATTACAAACTGCAAGTTTATATAAAAAGATCCGATTGCAATGTGTGCACTAGATCTAATAGACGAAGTATTCAGGAACTTCTGCCTCAATCGGCTTCATGCGCGATCTTCTCTACTTGGGCAGCTACAGCTGCGGCCGCTGCGATGTCCAAAGGAGGGATGATGGGGTCACATCGGTCTGCCCACATTCATAAGTGCAACTAATGGATGTGAATCCTCTGCGGCTCGAATGGCGAGGTGTGCCTCATGCTATCATGCCCTTTTCTTAGACCAAAAGCATCAATAACGTGCGATGCACTACCTTACCCTTCTTGCTCCTCTCATTCGTGAGAGGCTTCATCACCTTGTAGTCTAGTAGTGGCTTCATGGCCAACATTGCTATTAGGTGACCGCGAGATGTAGTTATTTCTTAGAACATCATCTTTAGTTTTCGCAACTTGCATGATATCAATTAATTCGACATACCGCATGTAGCCGCTTTGACAAGAGTTGCGCAAGTGATTGCACCGCATTCAAAGTGAAAGGTAGAGAGAGCCAATCTTCTCGCCATCCGTGGTTACATTACCACGTAATTGAAGATCGATACAAATTTTATACAAATTTCGCCATGCTGGTCAAGATTTGAACCATCGTCCATGATGTCGGGCCATATTCATATTCATGCAAAGGTCATAAGATTATCGCTGTAATTTGCGTAAGATGGTTGCAAAATTCTCATAATGTTCTTCGAACTTACGGTCAGGATCCGCATTTTTCTATGCATTTTCATGATTTATCGCTATTTCATCGTGATTAAAAGCAATATAAAAATCACAAATAATCAAAACAGAAAATACAATAAATAAAGTGCATAGAAATAACAATAACAAGAATAAACATGCTTCAAATGCGAAAACTGATTCAAAATTCGGATTCCCGATGCTCTTTTCTTCTGGAAAATGATTTTTCTGAAAATCACAGTTTTCGTGGGTTAAACGCGAGATTTCAGTTTAGAGAAAAACTTTGCGTAATTTTCATATTTTCAGAGGGGTTTTTCGCAAAATTTTATTATACGCGAAAACTTCCGCGCAATTATGGAAAAACAAGGTCCCTTTTTACAAAGTTGCCTTTCCCTTTTTTTCTTCTAAATACTTCCTACTGCCCTTCCTCCTTGTTTTTTTTCTTTCTTTCTTCTACCATTCTTTTTGGCCCGCTTATGCTTTCTACTGCTAGGCCCAAGATAGCCATATCACATGGGCGGGGAGGAAGGGTTTCGCCCTGCCTTCCTCGGCGGCGGCTCCTAATGGAGCTAGAGAGGCGGCCGACGCACACGCGCATGACCGGTGGCTCCAGCGCGCGAGGAGCGCCGCGCGACGCGGGCCGGGCGCGGCGGCTGGGCGCGGCCGCGGCACGCACGGGCCGGGCGTGGCTGGCGCGGCGCGGCGGTTACGCGGCCGCGGCGGGCGGAGGGCGATACGGCGCACGAGGCACGGCGGAGCGGCTGGGCGGCGGAGGCGCGCGCGGCAGACGCCTCAGCGCAACACATGTCGGCCGGTTCTAGGTGCGCAAGGAGGAGCGCCGGCGCGGGCGCCGGCCGCCGCGCCGCAACTCCTCCCCTTTTTCTTGTTCAATGTTTGGCGGCGCCGAGGCTGCGCGGCGGCGCGCGCGTGGCCCGGAGGACGCTGGCGGCGGCGACGATCACGGCGGAGCGAGCGGTGTGGGGTCGCGCGCGCGGCAGCGTGCGGCACGGCCGCCTCATGCGCGGCGGCGGTTCGCGGCGCCGCGCGTGGGACCGCACGACGCGCGTGTCCGCCGAGCGGCGAGGCGCAACGGTTGGTAGTAGGCGCGCCGCCAGCAGTCGCGGCCATGCGGCGTGACTCCGTGCCAACGCAGCTGCTGGCCGACGGCTTGTGCCGCTATTTTTTCCATACGACATCGCTCATGTATGCGATGCAATACGATGTAATACGAGATTGCAACGGAGGCGCGGCTTCATGCCGACATGTGCGTGTTTGCCGCGTGCTAGCGACGTGACACTGTCGTTGCCTCCGTGGCGGTACGTGATGGCGACTATGCCGACCGTGAACGATCGCGAGGTAGTGACACCGCCGCGGCGGTGTTATGCACATGATGCCTTTCAACGATTGCATCTACTATCTACGGTACAATCATCATCTACTCTTTCATGCAATCCACCGATCGGCTTGGCCGGCGACTTCAAGTCGGCTCGCGGTAGATTAGAGCGGATTTGCACCATAGGAAACCAATCTAGAAAGCCAAATTTGCAGAATTGAAAGCAATCCAGAAAAACGATTCAATTTACGAGCGTCGTTCATCGACGGTTACCTTTTCGATGCGAGGAGAGTCGATCGTGCTGATAACGTGTTGAGGAACCGTCGCTGGCGAGTCCAGTCCGAGCGATTACCTCGTAGACATGCATAGAATCGTAAGAACAATGCATGAACAATAAGAACAGAATAAGAGATAGAACACAAAGATGTAGGGGGATTTCTTGCTTCTCTTTATTACTTCATCCATCGATCAATCCTTTACAATGAATAGCACCCCCTATTTATAGGCTACGACCCTTCTAGGGTTTGGCATGAGGAGCCCACCTTGGGCCAGGACTCCCGGTCCTGGGCCCAGTTTCTTAACATATTTTACCCCCTCTCAACTCTTGTGAGTCCGGAAATCAAACCTGAATTCCGAACTGGGTATTTGATACCCTCTAACTATCAAAACCGGGCAGATTTCTAACTATCAAAACCGGGCAGATCCTCCCCTTGCCCAAAACAACGGAGGTTTTGGCTGACGTGGCATTACGTGTCAAAATTTCCGTGAGGTGGCTGCCATATGGATGCCACGTTCCTTCCCCCTTTTCTTCTGTCTTCCTCCTCTCTCTCGTCTTTCTTTCTTCTCCTCTCAATCTCTCATCTCTGTATGCCGTTCCCCTCCCACTCTCAGATACCGGCACGCAGGCCCACTCCACCACAAATCGAGCTGAAGCGCGAGCTCCCATGCACGAGACTTGCAGCACGGTTGTACCCGCCTGGCCACGAACAGAGTGCGTGGGGCGTGCGCCATGCTCGCCAGTGAACTGAGGTCGGCGCCATGGCCTGAGTTTAGAAGCCGTGTCAAATTAGATGTTCAGACCAGAAAGTTTTGCACCAATATCTCAATTTCTAGACACATTTGTCGGCTCCTTCCAATCTGTCAACATGACGCCATCAAATCAAACAAGCTGATGCCATGGCCGTCAAGCTCGACTCCAGGTTCAGCTTCGCAGCCGGCGGCCATCTCCCGGTGTTGGTCTTCGCAAGGATGTCTACACGCGTGGACGCTACAGCCACCACCACCTCTCCGCGCCCACGACCGCTGCTGCCCATCTGAGTTGCCTCCTCACCGAGCCATGGTGAGAGGAGAGAGAAAAAAGAGGATGAAGGGCCTGAGTAGATAAATGGATGAGAAGAGGGAGAGAGAAGGAAGAAGACTGAAATTCAGCAGAGAAGAGCCGCCGAGGTGGTTGATCTGGCAGCGACGCCCGGCGTGTAGTAACCGGCGCCGGCGAGCCAAGCCCGTAAGCAGCAACGTGAGTGAGGTCAAAGAGAGGGATAATGTGCTGGTATGTGCTCTGTTACAATTTATCTTTCTAAATCATAATGGACGAGTCATCAAGGCCACATCAGGTCGATATGCTTATTAGGACGCCGTGTCAGACAACCAAAGTGGTTTGGGACGAGTGGGTTACTTTTCATCGCTTTGAGATTAGGAGTGTGGGTTAAATATCCGGTTTTAGAGTTGAGAGTTGAGTAGGTAAAATGGACTTATTCTAAATGCTTAAAGGCTATAGTACTGCGATACTAGTAGTCACAGACGACGGAAGCTAAATAAGATCCAGCCACACAGCCGTTTGGGACGTGCGATTTTTTTCCTGTTTTTTTGCGGGAGTTGAAATGTTTGCTATGAAATTCCTGTGAAATAATTTACATTGCAAACGGGCGGTATCACGAACATATCATGGTTCCAAAAGTTACCGGGGGTAAAGCCTTGTGTGGGCGGCCCCTCCCCCAGTAAAGTTGTTCTCCCTCAGAACCCTGTGTGTAATAGGCCAGTCAGGAGGCTAAGCGAGCATCTTCCAGGGACACAAAAGGAACCCCGAAAGTGCCCATGTGCTTAGCAGTGCAAGTTGTTTCTTGTCCACCACGCGCTCTTGTCCGTTGCTGGCATTTTTGAACAAATTCCTGCCCCCGTTTACAAGTAAACAAAGCTTAATTGACACTGCCAAGGAGCCCTTGTTTCAAAGGAAAGAACTCAGACGAGGGCCCCGGCCGGCCGGCGTTTAACCGCCGGCAGGGGCGGATACACACTAGGGTACTACAGCTTAGTTCTGCGTTTAACTGCCAGGTACGAGCCTTGTCCCACCAGCCCTACTACAGCTGAGTTCTGCGTTCGCTACTGGCCTCAGGTAGAGACAACCTAGGCGCCCGGCTGTTCTCCGGCTCGGGGCACCTCGTCGGAGCTACTTGATCACAAATCAATGGTTTGGATTAAGGCACAAGGGAAATTTTGAGCATTTTGAGAAGAGCATTTCGGCTCAAATTATCTCCCGCCTTTTTTCTCCGGCATCCATTTTATTTATTTTTCCGGCTGAAACTTGCACGTTTAGGGTAACATAAAAATTGCCCTCCAAAGAAACAAAATACTCATGATGGAGTTGAAACGAATCTCAATTGGCATTCCAAACGAAAATGGCAAGCCCAAACACATTACAAATTAGTGCCGAAATGCACACCCAAATCGAACGAACAATTCGTCTTAAAAACAAGAAATCATCACCACCCAAACAACAATCACAGACCAAGAAGAACACGGCCACCATCACCGGCTTGGCACAACAACTAGCAGTTCTTCTCCGGTTTGGCGAGCTTGCATTTCACCTTCTGGAACACCACGGCCGGCGTCCCCGGCGGCGCGAGCTGCAGCTTGAGCGGGCAGGTAGCCTCCAGCTTGCACTTGGTGTAGCGCGCCGTGTACCTCACCTCGCCGGTCAGCGCCACCTCCACCTCGAACACCCCCGTCGCATTCTCCTTCTTGTACTCCTGGACTCCGGCGTTGCCCAGCGCCACGTAGTCGTTGACGGAGCTCGTGTCCAGGTGGTACACCCTGGTCTTCCCGGCGGGGTGCTTGTCGCCCTTGCCGGTGATCTGTACGCGGTCGAACTGCTGCTCGTCGAACTTGTAGGCCGCCTCGAACGGCTTGGTGTTCTTGATGCTCATCGCCCAGTTCGGGTTGCGCACCCTCAGCGTCAGCGAGAGGTTGTAGGCAAGCGCGGTGACGGGCGAGGTGACCAGGGCGAACCTGGTCAGCGAGGCGTCCTCCACGGTGATGGAGACGTGGCGGAGGAAGCCGAAGGCGGCGAGGAGGACGACGAATAGGACGACGACGGCGATGGCGCCGAAGAAGACGAGGATGTACATCCTGCCGCCGCAGCATTCGTCGCAGTCGTCGCACATGCTGCCTCCCTCTATATCTGGATCTCAGCTGGGGCCGGGAGTCGAGAGGAAGAATGAGCCCTCTTCCTGTGAGTTTGGAAGAGTTGACTAAGATGACTTGGGTTTTTGGGAGACGAAGGGTGGCATGCGACTTCTGATAGGTGGTGTGGTGTCCAAAACGACGGTGTTGATATTCAGACTTGTTGCGACTGACCGGGAGTCCTTCTATATATAGAGTATTAAGAAGGCAAAACTACGCTGTAACCCTCAAAACTATTCAATATTTGTACTATCAATCTCCGATTGGGTAAATTTGTGACGAACAGAGGACTCAGATGATGTGGCACCTGATATCGTGCTACCCAAGTCCTCCTCCCATGTAGGGTGTATTCGCCGTCCTCAAAAAGCAGGGAAACATTCCTTTCTTAGGATCCTATCTTACCTTCGCAGCTAGGGTTGCACCTGCAAAGGCGAACAGATGGCAATTCTAGGGTCTAAGGGACTGTTTGGTTCTTTACCCTTAGGGCATCTTTAACAATAGCCATCTCAGAAGATGTGAAAAAAGAGAATATGTCATCTCTTATATAAGAGACAAGCTAAGCATACAAACCATCGCAAACAGTGAGTGAGTAATAAGAGAAATTGTATTGAAAATGAATGATTTTATAAATAAATTGTTGAAGATGATGTTTCTAAAGTTGTCTGTAGATAAATTGGAACTTTTAGAGATAACTCTAAAAAAATAAATTGTTGTACATGCCTTTATCAATAAAATAAAAAATTGGTGATACCAATGAACTTTAACAGTTTGCTACCGATATTTAGTAATACTCTCAGATTTGGTAATGCCCAATGGAAAAACTGCCAAAGCCAAGCCAATTTGCCGGTGAGCAAAACAATCGCCACTGGGCGGCGTCCTTGCTCCGTGCCATGATGATGTGGCAAGCAATGGTTGGCTGCATTACATATGTTGATTTGCTTGATTAGCAAGTTCAAATGACTCTCTCTTTGATCGGGTATCCGATTTATCTGTTTGCACCATTGTATTTCTTGTGACAAGATCAACAAAATAAGGCCAATATTGGTAATGTGTTGACACAATAAAATGCTAGATGTCATGTGGGGTCCACCTGTCGTAATCTTTTGGTGTTGCATTAATAACAATTTGAGTGTAATAGAAGACCATAATTGCATATCTATCCAATTCGGGTGAGCATATTCTATTTTTGTATCAAAACAAACAGCAGTAACTAATAAACTTTTCAAGTTTTGGCTATCGATTTTAGCTTGAAACTAAACACAAGCCTAGCTATTTTGCAAACTTTTGGCTACCACTGTGGCTGCAATCCAAAACCTCATAAGTTGCCAACGTTTTGGCGGTGCCCTGGTTTTAGTAATACTAAAATTTTAAAAAAGTATACGGGTCACAAACCAAACACGTCTTTAAAGGCATCTCCAATAGTGTATTTATTGTCGTCTTTTAGCTATGTCACGTCAACAAAATTCTACGGAGATAAAAGAGGGGGAGGAGAGAGAGTATATGTCGTCTCTTCCTGAAGAGACTGTCGTGCACGTGAAACAAGATATAATACATTAATCTACTCTAGCTGACATGTAGGCCTGTTTTAAAGGAAAATTATAAAATATAAATGTTAGAGAGCGTACTAGAGACTATCTATTGGAGATGTTATCTCTAAAGATGATGTGACATATGTTAGAAATAAAATTATCTCTAACTATTAGAGATGTCCTAAGGTTGGATGCGGAGATTTAAGAACCACTTGAAATTGTTGACAGGGGACTTATCATGCTAGTTTTTTTTTCTAAAAAAAAAGACTAAATTACCCTAGTCGATAAGTGTGGCCTCTATCATCCCGAGGAATTCTTTTTATTTTTAATATTTTTTTAAAAATATTTTAAAGATAGTATCTTCTTAACTTTATTTCTAATTCTAACTCCTTTAATCACGCCACAACGTGTGGCGCAGCAAAAGCACGTTATCATGCCACGGAACTCGACGTGGCAAACGAGTGCTGTCACACCAAGAGGAGTGGCGTGACAGGACTTAGCCAAAAAATGGATGCGTCTAAAGGGGTCGGTGACGTGACAGCACAGTTTGATCACGTCACGGGTCATGGCGTGATCAAAGGGGATCAGAATTGAAAATAAAGTTAGGAAGAGACTATCTTTAAAATAATTTTAAAAAAAGGATTAAAAAAAATAAAAAGCTCCATCCCGAGCTATCAAAACAATTTTCACCATCGATACTTGAAATGCAAAATTCAAACATTCTAAAAACTGGAATATGATGTTTCCGAATTTCAAATAGCTATAAAGATGGTGGTTCTTATTTCTTATATTCAAATATGAATTTATAAATTTACGTTTTCCCCAAATTTTGAGCGTTCCTATTTAAATTTAAATAATTACAGATTTTATATTTATGAATTGAATAATGATTTTATTCAGACATGAATGTACCATCATTAAACATGATTCGTAGCAAACCAAACCTCACCTCCTTTTGTCCAACGGCACAATCAAACGTGAGCCTGCAAGCAGTGGCACAAATCAAATTCAACGTAATATAAGCTTCTCGTTTTTACAACTTAGTACACTGTATTTCTCCCTACACACGAGCGTTCGGAAAATCAATGATTGCTTTACGAGACAAATTAAGCCAAAAGAAACATAATTCAAAGCAACCCATCAACCGGGATGAACTAAAGCCCAAGGAAAAACTCATCAATCACCACAAGATAAGAGTTGACCAAATCAAATTTCAAAGGAGAGAACAACTCTTTTAAGTATACTCGCTACCAACGCCTGTACTACGATCTCTCATGTGGTTACTTCGCTATTCCTATACCACGAATGGTGGTGTAACCTGGTATAGCCCTGGGCCACAACCACTACCTCCACCTCTCAACATAGGTCACCCACACACATAATAACCATAGTATTATACTATAGATATTTCAGATCATATCATAACAGGAATCAATAATACAACTCAACAGATGTGTAAATGCAATGCTTGACCCATCCTATCCTACTATGCACCAGTGTGTCAGGTTTATAAGTTCATTAACCATTACAAAATTTTAGCAATATAAGTTGCCTAAGTTGTAAATCCAATCACCACGAACCTACTGCCCGCTCTGATACCAACTGTAACATCCCAGACTGACAAAGGCCTGGAATGCTACCCAACTATCACTAAAGCCATTTAATAATGAAACAATTCTCTAAAATTCGACGGAACCTCCTTTGTTTAGTTACTAAACCGGAGGTCCCAACAATTAAATAAAACATAGATAAATAATCCAACCTCCAGCATAAACAAGAGGTAACCAAAACTATGCTAATCATCACTACCTCATCCATAGCATGCTAAACAACTAAAGCATAAACAGAATGACATCCATAATCCTCTATTCAACTCTATTACAAGTTATCTCATTCATAGAGAGTAATCATAAGAAATTCTTTATGCAATTACTCAACTTCTAAATTATCAATCTATCAGTCCAAATGTGAGTAGTTCGTGCTATTGTGCAAACACTTTTATTCCCTCCCATGCATGCCGTTCTTGTAAAGGGGTACCTAAAAACACAACAACAGCAAGAGTGAGTCCAAAGACCCAGCAAGTACATTAAATGGCAACAATAGCATAGACAACTGTAATCATCAACACCCATCTACCATCTCAATCATAAACATGTCATATGCTCATGCTATGCAAGATGCTCACGTGCACTTTCTCTTTATCTTTATCTTTTGTATTTTACCGGTAATGCAAAGCATGCAACCGTCGCTGCATACCCATGCCTGTGCTCACAAGCGCAGGGACCAATTGCCCAATACTCCGCAAGTAAAGGGGACCTCAAGCCCATCGTTTACATGATGGGGACCTCTTTTCAATGCCCACATTCCACAAATGTGGGGACCTCAAGCCCGTCATCTACATGACGGGGACCTCAAATATGCATTCCTGGCCACCACGTGACCATGTCTTATGAATGCTCTCATGGTGGACATGTACAATTACCATTTTACGATAAACATGAACAACATCAATACCATAGATGATTAACAGTCACACGTATCATAAACATTCCTCATCTTTAACCAGCATATCATGCTATCAATAAAACACGGCTAATATATCAATACTAGCAGGTACCATAGACTTCAAAACTTTCAAACATCCTTGAATAACACGGAACTCATATTACTAGAAACCATGAACCTTACCAATGTACCACCATAGCAATCGTGGATAACACAAATAATCCTAGTATTTATCAAACAATGGCATGCAATGTTTTCTATCATATCCATCCCTATTCTCGCAACTCAAATCATTCATCATAATCATTTTAACAAACAAGTACTTGCAAGTATTGGTTACTTCAAAGTTGTGCATACTTGGTCCTCACAAGACCGGATCTCAATATGATATCAATATGCACATGCACCAGCATTATCCATCATCAAAGTACCAAAAGCAATAACGGCATTCATGAATAAGGCATAGCCATACTTTGAACATCCACCATTCTTATTATGCACACTTGTTCACAGCCATACGACACTAACATGCATCAACACGCATTCATGTCCAAGCAAATCACAACCAAAGTACAAATGATGCACTTGCCTTAACCATGCGGGAACGAAGGACGCGAAGAGAGTGCCGCCTCCGGAACCAGTCCCCCACCTAAAATTCATTTAGGAGAATTCTAAGACAATAGTAATGGACCACTCAAACCAAAAGAGTAAACCCGAGCTCGCAAAAGCTTGCAACGCGATCCCAACTCCAATTTCCCATAAGCTAATCTGTCCCCTCTGGAGATAGTCGCGTTCTAAAATTCGTATCTTTTAGCACATGAGTCCAAATGAGTTGTTCTTGGACTTCATTGAAATCTTATCAAATTCTCCAACTAAACCTAGTTGGGGGGCCTTCCTGATTCGGCCATCTACTACCCCTATCAAACCACTCAACAGAACATCATTTTTACGTCAGGTTCTCTGGACAGTACACTAAAACTATCATAACTTTTAGCTCGTTTGTCTAAACTTCGCGTTCTAGACCTTCCCTGAAAGCTACGACAATTATCTACAACTTTCGTTATACTGAGATCCTCAAATTTTCCCTTTAACAGATCGTGCAATGCAGATTACTAGAACCCATCAGATTACTGACAGATTCGTAGAACAGTCCCACCAATTAATTCATAACTTCTGCTACAGATGTCCAAATAACGCGATCTAGCACTTCATCGAAAGCTATTGATGTCCTCTACAACTCTCTAGGCGATGCCTAGGACTGAATCCGCACTTATCTACAACAAATCGTCCCTTTAACCCGATCTGCCCTGAGGCCACAGAACTGCCGGCAAGAATAGATAAGCGCTAAAACATCCGATCGAGGGGAAAACGAGGTTACCCTTGACGAACCAATTGCCGAGCACGGATAGCACCCACCAGCGAACTCTCCCCGCGAAGATGGTCTTCTCCCCCTCACCGATCTCTTCCTCCAACAGCCGGCCACCACGCGCGCTCCTTCTTGTCTCCTTCCTTGGACGACCAGCGGGAGGGGCCACGAGCCACGCAGCTGGGAGACGCAAAGGACAGGAGGAGGCGCACAAGGGGAGGAGGGTGGCGGCCTAGGGGTGTGGAGGCGCAAGGATTGGGGAGGCGGCTAGGGTTTGGGGGGAAGAAAAGGGGTGCCTCCCCCCCTTGGCCGGCCACCAAAGGCCCTCATGGGCCAAGGCCCAGGCCCAGGTTGCCGATAAACAACGAAAAACCCCCTCATTTTCCTTGTTTTGATGCTTTGCTGAAAGAAACTTTCTCCCGATTTAATTATTCCTTCCCGATTAATTAATCTCTCCCGACTAATTCCTTTTGAATACTTTTGGGGCATTGCATTCTACCCCCCTTAAACGGAATTCGACCTCGAATTCTAACCACGCTTAAGCCCAGAAATATAATCACAGCTAAAACTTACTAACAATGCCACGAACCTGCTGTGAGTAACTCCGGATATTGCTCGCGCATGGGAGGCTCCAATTCCCGGGTGGCCTCTCTCTCGAACTGCTCGACAAAAACACCTTGACGTACTGACGCGTTACGCCTTACGCCTTACTACTTGTCCCAACCTTTCAAGAGTCACTCGACGGACACGTCTCAAAGGCACGGTGTTACCCGTGAGTCAACGGCTTTAACGAAACTTCATACTCCAGATTCCTACAGTACTCCCTCGACATTAGGTCAAACAAAACGGTCTATGCTCTACGCCAAGACTCAAGACGGTCCTAGTGATACACTATCTTCCCAAGTCTCTGCAACTTCAGAAACCACTATCATACCTTGGGCCAACATTCCCTGGGTACTAAACCACACAACCTGCACAAACACACAAAACTCTTGATCCTTGGATCAGTCGATTTATTTACTTTGACAATGAGCACCTCTTTTAACCAGGGACGCACAATAGTTCCCAACTGAAACCATAAGAGTCTTAATGCAACCAACTCAAAACCATCTTCCCTTAGAAGAGACCAAACCCAAAATCAATGGGTTTAACAAGAAAACTTTTACACTTTTCAAATAGGCAGTTTAGAAATAAACGCCACACAAGACAAAAGCGAAACACTCGAATAACCAGATTAACCATTCCCTTTGTTTTTCTTAACCGGAAGGATTCACACTTACTGACAAGAACCAACTCAAATTGAAATTGACATCAGTCATAAACACATAGTTCAAACAAGAACTAAGAGAATATAGCACTATCCCAGATCACACACTTTTCCACAATCTTTCTTTTAAGAATTTAGCTTTCTCGTAAACCTTAGGATCCCAAACCATCACATGACACATTAACTCAATTCTCTTAAATTGGTAACCTCAAAACTATGTTCAACCAAACACAAAATCCACACTTATACAGGGAAACTCTTACAATTCACAATATCACACTCTAGCTAACTTTTCTACTAAATGAATTACTTTGACAAAACAAATCTCAACGCAACTCATTGTAGGTTTCACCCACCATCACATCCCTCATTCTTTTAAGGATAATCAACTTGAAATTCACCACATTCACTCTAATTTACTGCTTCCAAAGGATTCTTTCAGAGTTCACCATAACTCTTGGAACCTAATCCTGGGAACCAAGATGCTAGCATAAAAAATGCAAAGCCCAATTCAACCTCTACGACTCTTACAATGAATGTTCGGTATACTTGATATGTAACTGATGAGGACATGACCCCTATGGATACAACCATATTTGCTATGCTTACTGTTCCAAGTATAAGAGCTCGTACGCTTCACTTAAATTATCGGGAGCTTGTTTTTAGGAGTGTCTTTATATTATATAAATTATATGATGCTACCTAATGATGAAATATATATATGTGCAGCGCCATGTCACTTTTGGTCCAAGACAAGCAAGCAGTTCGAGCTGGACCCCTTTTGGAATCCAGTTCGGCCTCCAGAATCAGCATGATAACACCAACTTAAAACAGGCATAACTTTCACATACGGAGTCCGTTGGAGGTCCACGAGTACTTGATTGAAAGCTTATTTCGTCCTCTTTCCAATGGATCCGGCCTCACCTTCAAATTCCTTCTGTACTGATCGTAATCATCAAAAGAAGACGTCATATCACTTGTTTGGGCCAATCTGGGCCTTGTAATCATACTGAACGTGGCCCATCTGCCGGCGGACCACCTAGGGGTGCTGTTACTGTTCATGTGAACAGTAATCTATGAGATTAGTCCCACCCCCTTAGTTCTATTAGATGTGTGGCTCCTCATCCCCTATTTAAGGAGGTCGCACCCCCTCTAGTTTTCTTGGATTTTGTTTAGTTAAAAGTTAGCTTTGTTGCAACTTCGTGTATTGGCTTGTGTCGGCTAGACCAACCATAATACCGCTTCAAAATCCCAACTCAATTAAATAACCAACCATAATACCGCTTCAAAATCCCAACTCAATTAAATATTTCAATCCTATTTGCAATTTCAGATTGCTTATTATCTTGTTCTTGCGTGCTTCTTCGGTGTATGCGAGAATCGACTTTCGTGGTCGTCAACCGGTATTCGTACGGTTGATAACGACTTGTCAATCAGTTCGGTGATTGCGTGGTTTCGAGCCTTGCGTGTTCGTAGCCAGGATCGTGAGAGTTGAGCGACACCTACCGGACTTATCGTTCTCATCGAAAGATCGGGCCAACAATAGGACCTTCGGGTTCAACAGTGGTATCGAGCTACGCTCTTGGTGAGAAATCGCACCCTTAGTAGTAGATTTGTTTTTCATACCGAGTCCGAAAATTGCCTTAAAAAAATTCGCATCGTCATCCATACCTAACCAATCGAGCCATTGCAATTTTCTTTCAGTATTTTGCTTGTTGAATCATTGGTTGCATCGTCGTGTCTAGTTGCTGATTTCTAGTTCTAGTTATTGTCTAGTTAGTCTTTGTCTAGTTGCATCTCGTGTTTCCTTTGCGTCGCTTGATCATTCTTTTAGGCTTATTAGTTTTTTCATCTAAAATAGAAAATTCGTGGGTTAGAACTCCTCTAATCCGCACCAAAAATAGAAAAATTGTACTGCTGTTCATCCGAAAAAAAAGAGAATTGTTGTGATCTTTTGGGAGAATTGATATTATTTGCGAGTTATGGCAAACCTTAGGGCCGACCAAATATTAGAAGGAGAAAGAGGCAACCGCATAAAACAAAAGCCGCGGTAGAAAAAAAAAGAGAAAAGAAAAGTGCATGAAAATTGGTGGAGACCTTCTACATATAACCAAAAGCTTCCACAAAAAATTTCAGCAAATTTGGCCCACGGGTTTGAAAGATATAGCAGTTTCAATTTAAAACCGAGACGGTTTCGAGTCCGAGTAGGATTCCGTTTCGAGACACCTTCATGAAACGGGCATAACTTTTGCATACGGCGTCCGTTTTTATGTTCTTGTGCTCGTTTTGAAGATAATGACGAGGCGCATTGTTTCTACCTAAGCCACTTGTTGCCCACCAGGTGCCCCAAAATCGGTCGTCTTCGCCCCAAATTCGCATTGCAAATTTTCAGTTCTGCTTTTGCCGTTTCCTTGATTTTACTTCGAATTTGGAGTTCGGCTCAATCAAAGTTGTATATCTCGTCAAAACATTTCAAACAAGCATATATAAGCCATATAAAACTTTGATTTTTCATCATTTGAGACTAGCTATTATTTCGCTCAATCTAGAGGGCTATTTGCATTGCACCGATATTGCTGTCTTTTGTGCTCCACGTCGTGCGAACAATCTTGTGCCCTTTACAAAAGTTTGAGTAGTTAGCTAGCGTCTCTCCTAGCACTTGTTGTGAGGCTTTCCCTTGCTTGCATCAAGTCACATTGATCGTTGCGTGTGCGTACATACACTTCTCTGCATAGGGCTTTGATTAGCTAGCTTTGATTAGGCTAGGATCAGCAACATTGGCTAGTACTTTGAACAATTTTTCAACTTGCATTAACTGATTTGATTATTGCTGATCCTTGCTACCATATTGAAGCCTTCCAAGCTCCACTCCCTACTAACTCAGCAGGTGTCGTTCCTCGCAATCGTTGGACTGATCGCAAGTGAGAGTATCACGAACCAGCCACCGGTTGTACCACTTCCTTGCTGCATTGGTAAGAACTTGTAAGAACTGGGTATAAGCTTGAGTGTGGTGACTTGGTTGAGCCTCCAGAACCTAGTAGTTGATAGGGACATATACTTGTGATTTGTTTCCTTGTTTTCTACTAACTATGGCAGGTTCACGGAAAGATTGCAAGATATATCCACCTCTTCTTCTGTAATATCCCGAGTTTCATTTGAGAGTGCAATACAAATTGAGAGAGAATTAGTGTAATTCTCCGATAGTGCTAGAATTAATTTTCGGAGAGAATAATTAATCGGTAGAAGGTTTCTTTTGGAAAAACGTTTAATCGGGAGATTAGAAGGGTTTTCTGTGTTTTTGGACAACCTGGGCTCGGGCTAGAGGCCCATAGGCCCATCTAGTGGCCACCAACTTAAAGGGTGGGGAAACCCTAATTTTCCCCACTTCTCCCTCTCCCTCTCCCTTTGGCCGCGCCCTTTGGCCTCCTCCTCAGGCGCCTTGCCTCCTCCCTCCCTGGTCTTTCCTCCATGGTGCTGCCCTCAAGACTTCTTCCCGCTGCGGTGTTGGTCTCCTTCCGTTGCGGTCTTCGCGAGGATCGGGGACGACGATCGTGGGCTGTGGAACAAGAAGAGGAAATCACCACCAACTTCTTCTTCGAGGCTCACTCAGCGTTATCTCCCACGTCGTCAAGGGTAACGATGTGTTCTTGGGATTTCTAGAAGTCTTTCGTTAAGTGAGCGAATAGTTTTGTTAAATTCCAGTCTGTCCGCGTTTCGTTCAGTTCTGTCAAGTATGTTGGAGGGGTTGTTTCGGTTATTTTTAGGCAGAATCTGAAGGTTTGGTCTCCTAGAGATATGTAGGCCTCGTTCTTAAGTTTCAGTGGCCACCAAGTTTACTTGATTCCGAGGTCTGAGTCAAAAGTTATGGATGTTTTAGTACCTGCTGCCAGAAATCTGAGGAGAATAAACTGTCTGGTTATTTCCTAAATGTTGAAAGGGAAATTGGTCGAAACTGAAAGTTCACCCAACTAGGTTATTGTAGAGGATTTGATGACCTTTTCAGATTGGTAAAGAACGTTCAATTTGGAGTTACCTAATGAAAGTTATGATCTTTTTAATTCTGCTGTTCATTCTGTTGACAGTTTCTGTACTGAAAGTTCAAGCATTTATTAACCCATTAAATTGGCCAAATTGGTTTATCACGTCAACTAGAGTATTGTAGATTAGTCAGTTAAGAAGCTACAGCAATTGGGTTTACCATTTTTTGACTTCCAGACATTGAGTTATGTTAATTTCCGTGCTGCTGTCCAGATACAGTTTATGGCAGAAATCGTTGTTTTCAGTTTAGGCTTTGTAAGAATGACTTGAGTCATCGAGAAGCAGGGTAGAACGCCGATTAGTAGTGTTGGGTATATTATGTACTTATTGAAATTATTTTACTTGTTTAGAGGTGAAGCCTCGGGTTTAGGAGTATCACCTTTGCCGACTAACGCTGTCGCATCGCGAAGGCAAGTACATTGCCACCCTTAATGATTGTGATTGATGAATGTTTATATGGTCATGCTGTGATTTTGTATGATACGAGAGAAGATGGATTGTCTATGTTCTTTCATATGTGTTGAATCCATGTTTTGTTATCATGTCTTTCAATATTCGTATTTCATTCTATGCATTCATTATGCATGTTTCATCCACGAAAGTGGATTGCAAGTCCCACCATTCCGGTGTGGGTAGTGTTGGACATTGTCATGTCCCGTCCACGGAGTGGATTTGAAAGACCCATTAATTCCGAATGGGCATGTAAGACCCATTAACTCCAAGATGGGCAATGTTGGACACCCGTATGAAACGTTCTTCATACGGAAGTGGATCCCGCATTTTTGTTAAGATGCGGGCTTGAGTGAACACCGACGGTGTTTCACCGCTATACCGGTATATGCATGTGTGCAGTCCATTCCTTTGATTTTGAGCATTCATATCATGTCTTCATATGTAGTCGGTTGATGTGATCGAACGATGATGAGTTTGTCTTATTCATATTGAATGATTATCTTATTGATATATGTACTTGCCGAGTCATGGACTCACTCTTGCGTTGTTTGTTTATTTTAGGTAACCCTAATGTTGGCTCACTTGGGAGGGAGTAGACACGCACTACTCGTTCACATCACCCTATTCATGTTCAAGATTAAATTTAGTTCTATCTTACATTCGTTAATGATGAACTGTAATAATTAAATTATAATTGGTGAAGGAAGGATACCTTCTCCACATTGAGGTTGATTTATTACTGCATATGAACTTTCATTATCAATGAACTGAAATAAGTAGATTAGATGGTGAAGGAAGGATACCTTCATCATGTCTTGGTTGTTTCGATACTATCATTAGTTGATTTTATTCGAATTCTTCCGCAATATGGATGTATGTTAGATGTTTTAGGTGACATCTTGGCTTCCGAATAGCCAGGGTGTTACATCTTCGAACTGTTGGACGGGAGTGCAAGATAGTGAACGAGGAAGATGCACACTTGAGACAAGTTTTTTCACCACGGGAGGTATATGATAGTGATAGTATGTCTCATAAAATTAACTTCACGGTACCCTCGTTTGCTGGGAATTATGATCCTGATGCTTATCTCACATGGTAATTAGATGTACAACAATTATTTGCATGCCATGAATTTCCTGATCATCTAAAAGTTAGGGCTGTTACCCGTGAGTTTTATGATTTTGCATCTATTTGGTGGAGTGAATATTGTCGTACTAATCATAACATACCTAGAACATGGAATGATTTGAAGAGAGCAATGAGACATAGATTTGTACCTTCATACTATTCTCGTGAATTGCTTAATAAATTGCAACGCTTAAGACAAGGTAGTAGTTCTGTAGAGGATTATTATCAAGATTTGCAAACTGCTTTGTCTCGTTGTGGTTTAGAAGAAACTGAAGATGCGAAGATAACTAGATTTCTAGGAGGATTAAACCATCAAATTCGAAATAAACTTGTTTATAAACCTCCCACTGTCACTCGTTTGTTTCGTCTTGCTTGCCAAGTTGAAAAAGAAGTACAGGGACGACAATCGAAGACCGTTCGTGCTTTTTCGTCTACTTCCACTACACCTTCACGTGTACATGAAACAAATAAGTGCATGGTACAAACCTCCGCATCAAGATCATCTTTGGTTGCTTCTCCTGCTGTTGCATCTACCATGATGGCCGCCCCTACTGCTATGGGTGTTACTCTGTCTTGTTGTCTTGCACCCTTAGCTCGCTCATTGTTAATTGAGCTAGAGCAAGAAGAGCAAGGAAAAGCTTTTAACTACTCACCAACTTCAGTATCAACATCATCCGAGGCGATCCTACAAGGTAATACCAAAGGTACTGATTTGAACACTCAACCTAAGAACAATAACCATGATTTCATGTCTAGTATCATTGAGCAAAGGGAAAATCAGATTGTAGTAGAAACCACTGCATCACATGAGGTGGATGAATCAAGTGCTGAGAAGATAGAAATTAATTTTCTAGCTACAGAATTTGATATTATTGAGAATTTGCATGAATCTTGTGATAATTTGATTGATTTGCCAACTGAGTTGAGTGCACCATGTGATGAACTTATTGATTTACCGGTTGACTTGAGTGCACCATGTGCTAAAATAATTGAATTGCATGCTGTTTTGAATGAGTCATGTGATGACTTAATCGCATACAATGATCATGTGAAATTGGTTAGACATAAAGACATTTTGACCAGAATTTCTCCTACATTATGTTGGATCCACCTATGAAATTGTCACATGCTATGGAGAAAGTTTCTGAAATCGCATGTTCAAAATGCTTGTCTAGTGCCTACACCCCTGGGTATAAGTTTAATTTGATTGGCGATTATGGTGTAGACAATCAATTTCTTGTTTATCAAATATGCATAACTTGTGATTACATGGATGAATTGAAGCTTGCTGTTTTGAACAACAATTATTATGTGCCGAATCTTGTTCATTATGAGAGAAAATTAAAATTTAGTGAACATTCAATGCCCATGTGTTTATCTCTTATTGCACCATCTAGTGTAGACAATCTGCATCAAGATGTTGAAGTATGGAAGAATTTACACATCCTTTCACCCTTGCTAGATGAATTTGCTATTGCTCCATTGAAATATGATAATATGGATGAACTTTGTTTGATTCCAAAAGTTGTAGATTTGCCCATATGTGCTACCACTGCAAGTTTACAACTTCAGAGAGTTGAATTGCATAAATACTTCACTTATATTTGCAAAACTAGTTGCAATAATTGCTATGTGAGAAATTTTGTTTTGCTTATTAACATATATGATTATTCTTGGGGTACTAATACAATGATATTTTATGATCGCTGCTGTCGTCTAACATTAATTGTGCAACAACGAAGAACCGTTAAAACAGATGACATATACATATATCATGCATACACTTTGGCTTCTTTGTTACCCTATTTCCAGCTTATCAAACGCCGAGGACGGCTTTGTTTTCAAGAAAGGGAGGATGATGAGGACATGACCCCTATGGATACAACCATATTTGCTATGCTTACTGTTCCAAGTATAAGAGCTCGTACGCTTCACTTAAATTATCAGGTGAGCTTGTTTTTAGGAGTGTCTTTATATTATATGAATTATATGATACTACCTAATGATTAAATATATATATGTGCAGCGCCATGTCACTTTTGGTCCAAGACAAGCAAGCAGTTCGAGCTGGACCCGTTTTGGAATCCAGTTCGGCCTCCAAAATCAGCCTGACAACACCAACTTAAAACAGGCATAACTTTCACATACGGAGTCCGTTGGAGGTCCATGAGTACTTGATTGAAAGCTTATTTCGTCCTCTTTCCAATGGATCTAGCCTCACCTTCAAATTCCTTCTGGACTGATCGCAATCATCAAAAGAAGACGTCATATCACTTGTTTGGGCCAATATGGGCCTTGTAATCATACTGAACTTGGTCCATCTGCCGGTGAACCACCTGGGGTGCTGTTACTGTTCATGTGAACAGTAATCTGTGAGATTAGTCCCACCCCCTTAGTTCTATTAGATGTGTGGCTCCTTATCCCCTATTTAAGGAGGTCGCACCCCCTCTAGTTTTCTTGGATTTTGTTTAGTTAAAACTTAGCTTTGTTGCAACTTCGTGTATTGGCTTGTGTCGGCTAGACCAATCATAATACCACTTCAAAATCCCAACTCAATTAAATATTTCAATCCTATTTGCAATTTCAGATTGCTTATTATCTTGTTCTTGCGTGCTTCTTCGGTGTATGCAGGAATCGACCTTCGTGGTCAGGTCAACCGGGTATTCGTGCACGGTTGATAACGACTTGTCAATCAGTTCAGCGATTGCGTGGTTTCGAGCCTTGCGTGTTCGTAGCCAGGATCGTGAGAGTTGAGCGAAACCTATCGGACTTATCGTTCTCATCGAATGATCGGGCCAACAATAGGACCTTCGGGTTCATCAGTAACCCTCAAATCTGATGACCAAAATTTCACACAGCTCAACAATACTCTCAGTTCATTAATGTCAACTTTCCTTACTAATCAAGTAATCGCCCAAGGCGATTCATCTTACCAATCTTAGACCTTCTCTAACCTACACCAATCAAATGCAGCTACTAGACCACAGTATACCTGTAACACCCTGGCTATCCAGAAGCCAAAATGTTACCTAAAAAGTCTAACATACATCTACAATTATAAGAATTGAAGCAATAATCCAAGTTATAACGAATGGAAAGTGAATCGCTCATAAGGCATAAAAACACAAATAAAATCTGAACCTATGCAGGTCAAGTATCACATCAGAAAATAAACATCCATGACCAAACAGAAGACATCATCCACATGACGCCTCAATTATTACAGTTTATCTCTAAACAAATAAGGAATTCAACCAAGTTCTATTATTGAAACTGGAATATGGTGATGTGTGTGTAGTGCATGTCTACTCCCTCCCGATAGAATTATCATCAACGGCCACCTAAAACAAAACAACAAACAAGAGTGAGTCCGAACTCAAAGAAGTACAACGAATACAAGAACACACTTCATGTAAAATTATGGTACAAAGAAATATCTGAAAGAAAGAACTGTAATGCATGGATGCCATGAATTGATTGGACTGCACTCGAGCTTATACCGGTATAGCAAGTGACACACCCGTCGGTGTTCACTTAAGCCCGTATTTATCGAAATACGGGGATCCAAAATACCGTATGAAGAACGTTTCATACGGTGTCCAAAATCGCCCACATTGGAATGGTGGGACTTCACTTGCCCATACTGGAATTGATGGGACTTTAGACTCCACTCCCGTGACGTAACATGAACAAGAATGCATGAATAAATTTATGAACAATGGTTAATATCATCTCCACACATATGAAAGAGCGCATACAAAGAACATAATCATCATAACCTTCTTGTCTACCATAACCTCCACTCCTGTGGACATTCCACTCCCGTGGATAGCACATGAACATTAAGCGTCTCATATATCAATAAAACACCATACCAATCAACGAGCATCTGGGGTTTACAAAACACACATAAGTCATTGTACTTGCCTTTAGCGTTGCGATGCGTTGGGAGGCAACGAAGAAGCCGCTAACCTTGGCGCCTCACCCCCTACACCAAAGTTACTCAATAAGAACCAAGTCATCAAGATACTACTCGCATCGTCCTAACTCATAACCCCAATCCCACCATCTAAAATATACCTGTTACTTTGAATTAAACAACATTCTAGCATAAAGTCTATACAGACAGCAGCGGTATAAATGACATAACTTTTGATCTAAAACTCGAAAAGGGGTGTTCTCAGGTTTGATTGAAAGGTAATGAAATTATCTACAACAACCTAGTTGATGGAAACCTCGAATTCTATATGTATCAATTTCCACAAGACCCACAAACACTGTCTGTCAGAACTTCCGGCAATTCTGGACAGCAGCACGGAAAGTGCCATAACTTTTAATTGGCTACACCAAAATTTGCGTTCTTTATCAATATCAAAAGCTAAGACCAAGGACTACAATAACCTAGTTGGGTGAAAGCCCGAAATTTTCCATTATCCCACTCATATTTTAAAAGGCAACTTGACAGTTCATTCTCGTCAGGATTCTGGACAGCAGAGACGAAAACTATCATAACTTTTGATCCGTACGTTGGAATTCAGTGTTCTTGGCAGCCACCGAAATCTAAGATCAATATCTACAAAACTCTAGGAGATGGACAACCCAAATTCGGCCTCTAAGATCACGAAACAGGCCACGCAACATTCGGGACAGAACTGAAATTCTAACGGCAGCAATTCAATCCAATCAAACTAATAGAATTCGCATCTGAAACAACTTAAACAGCGAGGGAAATCGATCATTACCCTTGTAGAACCTTCGAAGATCGCTGATCAAATCCCATGAAGAAATTATCCTTCAATCCTCTCTTCCTTCCTCTTCTTCTTCTTCCCACGGTCGGCCACAAGCAAAGCAGGAAGATGGCGCCGGGAGAGGAGGAGCAAAGAAAGGTGGAGGCATCAGAGCACACCACTCATCAGTAGCACGGCGGCCATCTGTAGTAAATGGGCTAGGTTTGGTCCTCCTCCTTGCCTTCTATCGGGCTGCCGCCCACTCATGGGCCTTGGGCTACTATGGTCGCTCCCTCTTCTCGAATATGGGTTGGCGGCCCATACTTCTCCTAAAATTCTGAATTTTAACTTATTTCCTTTCTAATCTATACATCATTCGATATCGAATAATTGGGTATTACATTCTACCCCCCTTAAATAGGATTCGACCCAAATCCTCACACCGACCTACGCGAAAGGTTAGTTGCAACTAAAAATTAATAACAGGTAACATGTACTCGATATGAACAAATCTGAATAATGCTCGTGCATGCGAGCCTCCAGCTCCTAAGTGGCCTCTTTCTCGGACTGAGGACACGGCAACATCTTGACGCAAATCGACGTCTGTCTTAACACTCGTCCCGACACTTCCAGGTATACTCATCGGACGAGACTCGAAGGTAAGATCCTACTCGATAGTCAAAAACGTTAACAAAAACTCAAACTCCAGATCTCCCTAGTACTCATTTGGCACCAAAGCATACCAAAGGTTGAGTACACCGCATATGGACCCGAGATGGCCCCAACGATATGCCTACTTTCAAAATCCTGCAGCTATCAAACACAAACCAGAATACCTTGGGCTAACCTCCCCTTTGGTACCAAACCACCACAATAAGCGCATAGCACACAGAACTCTTGTTCCACCTCTTAATCGATCTCTTCACCAAACAAGGATCACTCCTTTAACGAGGACACACAATGTAACTCGCTCAACAAATCATACAAACAGAGTCAATCGAATTAAGGATTCTCGTCGCAACCACACATTGCTAACTCGGTACTAAAAGAGTCAAACCTAATCGAAAATTCATCACAAAACTTTCCACCTTCAAATTAGAAAATTTGTAAATAAACACCACGCCCACCAAAGGAGAAATCACTCGAATATCCAAATCAATCATTTCTTTTATTCTTTCGAATCGATAAGAACCACACATGCCAACATGAAGCCAAGCTCAATTTATAAAGACATCCATCATAAACACATAGCTCAAACAAGAATCAAGGGAGCGTTTCAGTACTCGAGGAAATATTCTTTTCTCAATTTCTCTCTTAGAAATAAAATTTCTCTCAACTTTTTTTTTTGGAATCTCGATTCATCGCACAACACACTAGTCCATCTCTTTTGACTTGGCATTCTCAATGCTATGCTCAAACCGAAATACATCACCCACACATCTGTAGAGATACTCTATCGACCACACAGAAATAATACAGAATTACTTTGTTAGATGATTTCTGATGCATCCCAAAATAGATCTTCACACATAATCACGTTACTTCAATCCTTTAAGAATGAACAACTCGGAACTCACTTCACATATTCTCATGTATTTCATCAAAAGGTTTCTATCATCGATCATCCCACTATTCAAATCCACCCTTATACTACTTCTACACATTATCATTGGACGATCAAAGTTCTAGCATAACGATGCAAAGCCCAAATTTAACCTCCAAGACTCTTACAACGAACTTCTCATATGAAAGATAGGAAAATCCTCGATTAAATCCCTAAAATTCCACAATTCCAAGATACTCACTCAATAACATCATCATAGAAATATTTTCTTGACCAGTTTACCTTTACAAAGATTATAACTCTCGAAGGTTACTCAATACAATAATTCATTCTTGACATTAACTCAACATTTCTCATTATCCCATTAATTGACATGACGATTCGATTACTTTGTAATCCCACTCTCATTAAACCACATCATCAGGAATAACCTTCACAACCTCGCAATACTACCAAATTGCGATACTTTTTTTTTAAAAAAAATGATCAAGGTTTCTATACCTTTGTTAATTCTAAGGTTCCACTTGAAGTGAACGAAAGATCTTGGATCACAATCACTATAGGTTCTACTAGTTGCAACATTGCAATCGGTTTAGTCTCCAAAGACAACATTCTATTTAGATGAAATCCCCTCCAAGAATTATAACACGAAATCAATTCATCCTCCAATACTCCTCAACTAACTTGCAACCCAAGGTCTCACATCAACAATTAACAAACACTTTGATAGACCCTGGTGAAACGAACGGTGGATCCTTTCTCAAAAGAAAAGGCAAATGAAAATCATTTTGACCACAAGAAAAAAAAATTACCACTTGTAGTAAACACAGGACCAAAGGAAATAGTCAATTAGGCAAATAACTCGGAAACATAAGGGGACTCCACAGTTGAGGGCACAAGTACCACACGAAGAGAATATCAAACCTCAAATGAGAAGGAGGTATTGCCCTTGGAAATCGGGAAGCTCTTATGGGGCAAAAGCAGAAGATTCAGGCATACTCGAATGAACTACAAGTTACAAAACTTGTCTTCAAACTCAAATTCTTCTACTTCATTTTTTTTAACAAAGAAGGTTATTTTCTATTATCACTACATCACTTTGACAGCTCAAACAAGATAAGCTCTTAAGGCCAAACCACATGAACTACTTAGGAATTAGATAGAACCTTCCAACACATCGTTTTGCTCAACAATTTCAGCTACAACATGAATCACAACTCCAAAAGAGCACGATTGCAAAACTCCCACTTTTTCATCTAACCGACATTACGAAAGGCGATTAAATTACTTTCTTTCTAAAAGAATCATCACCACTTTCATAAGTCACAATCCCATGTAGACAATCTTACTAACCTCAAGAATAATTCGCTCTTAACTCGAATGACCAGCGTCCACTCTTCCATTATAAAGCCCCAAAGGCTCACCAAATTGTTACATACTAGTTTATCACATCATCCTCAAATTGAGAGTATACCAAAACTTACAACCTCACTACAACAGCCACTTATCCTAGAGGGAAACTACTACACAATTTAAAAGGTTATACCAACACACTTTCATCATGAACATGCTATCATCTGACTATTCTACAATCATGTAAGCATAAGTCACCTATTAAATCACATCAGTTCAACTCTTACTGATGCTCAACACTAAACTGTAACACACAACAACAACACTCCAACCATCGTTGCTAACAACTGGCTTCATCAAGAAATCTAGTTGCTACCTACTTTCCTTCCCTAATCACATGTACAAATACAAGCACATATTCAGCTATTCCACCTCATAATCATAATTTGGTACAAATTCGTAATAAACTTCAAGAATCAAAATCTTCCATTATTCAACAGTCTCAGCATGACTACAACCAATTTCATCCCATCGTTCTATATAGAAGAGCTGTCTAGAACTCCTCCCATAAAATTCTTGATCCACTGGTATGCTAAGTATCCATAGAAAAGATAATTGCAAAATGTATATCCACTAAGACATTAATCTAGCATCACCTCGACTTTTCCTTCCCACATAGTTAATTTCATCCATTGAGATCAAACAACCCAACAAGTTTAGCCAACTAAACAAATTTTAACGGTCAAACCAGTTCATCAATATTCCACACTTATTAATAACTCTTTTGACTCCAATTAGGTATAGCCATACTCTTAATCATGGTTAATAAAGAACTACTACAAGACACCATCAAGTTTAATCAACTTCCCTTCCAACGTTCTTAGTTAAGATCGATTACGCACAACACTACATACCCAACTTGATAACCCAAATCATATCCACTAATTTCTTTGAATATAACCCCTCACTAAACCACGCCAAGACCACAGTAAAGGTTTTTAATATTTCTTTCATAAAAGAGAAACATGCCATCTTCAACACTCAAAATAATCCAAAAGAAATACGTAAAGCCCAAAGCTTTCACATGCTAACGAATTTGCAACAGGAAGCTTTCATTACCCAAGCTATCAAACGAATACATAAGTCATTCTTTTCCAATGAGAAAGAAGGAACAACTATGGAATTATCAATATTGCCAATTGAAGAAGATCACAAGTAGTAAAAACAGCTCAACAGTCGGAAAACAATAATTGTTTTAGAGAACCATTAGAGGCCATTGAAACACAACAATTACCATGAACCACGAACCCAGGAGAAAGTCATCATCCACCAAAGAGCAAGAATTTGCCAAGATTTGAGGTCAAGAAAGGAAACAACTTTCTAAAGCAGCTCACGCTCAACTCCTGCAACTATGGTATTCGGGGTAACTACTCTATTCGTCTACCATGAACGGTGGTATAACCTGACAAAGTCCAAGGCCACAACCATGGCCTCCACTGCTTAACAACCACTTTCGACACGTAAAAATAATATAATCAAATATGATTATACATGATCATCTCATGGCAATCATAAAATAGATTCATAGATATAGAATATCATAGCATATCATATCATAGGTTAACAACAAGAAAGATAGTACAGAGGCAATTCAACAATTGCTCAACAAATGGAACATAACAACAGATAATGCATAAGCAATGTAATTCTAACCCCACCTCATCAGTACAATGTGTCAATTTAATATTTTTTCTATTAACCACGGACCTAAAGCCCGCTCGATACAAATCAGTAACACCTGGCTATCCGAAGCCAAAATGTTACCTAAAGAGTCTAACATACATCCACAATCATAAAATTGAAGCAATAATCCAAGTTATAACGAATGGAAAGTGAATCGCTCATAAGGCATAAAAACACAAATAAAATCTGAACCTATGCAGTCAAGTATCACAAAGAGAAAATAAACATCCATGACCAAACAAAGACATCATCCACATGACGCCTCAATTATTACAGTTTATCTCTAAACAAATAAGGAATTCAACCAAGTTCTATTATTGAAACTGGAATATGGTGATGTGTGTGTAGTGCATGTCTACTCCTCCCGATAGAATTATCATCAACGGCCACCTAAAACAAAACAACAAACAAGAGTGAGTCCGAACTCAACAAGTATAACGAATACAAGAACACACTTCATGTAAAATTATGGTACAAAGAAGTATCTGAAAGAAAGAATCAGAATGCATGGATGCCATGAATTGATTGGACTGCACTCGAGCTTATACGGTATAGCAAGTGACACACCGTCGGTGTTCACTTAAGCCCGTATTTATCGAAATACGGGATCCAAAATACCGTATGAAGAACGTTTCATACGGTGTCCAAAACGCCCACATTGGAATGGTGGGACTTCACTTGCCCATACTGGAATTGATGGGACTTTAGACTCCACTCCGTGGACGGAACATGAATAAGAATGCATGAATAAATTTATGAACAATGGTTAATATCATCTCCACACATATGAAAGAGCGTACACAAAGAACATAATCATCATAACCTTCTTGTCTACCATAACCTCCACTCCGTGGACATTCCACTCCGTGGATAGCACATGAACATTAAGTGTCTCACATATCAATAAAACACCATACCAATCAACGAGCATCCGGGTTTACAAACACACATAAGTCATTGTACTTGCCTTTAGCGTTGCGATGCGTTGGGAGGCAACGAAGAAGCCGCTAACCTTGGCGCCTCACCCCCTACACCAAAGTTACTCAATAAGAACCAAGTTATCAAGACACTACTTGCATCGTCGTAACTCATAACCCCAATCCCACCATCTAAAATATACCTGTTACTTTGAATTAAACCACATTCTAGCATAAAGTCTATACGGACAGCAGCGGTATAAATGGCATAACTTTTGATCTAAAACTCGAAAAGGGGTGTTCTCAGGTTTGATTGAAAGGTAATGAAATTATCTACAACAACCTAGTTGATGGAAACCTCGAATTCTATATGTATCAATTTTCACAAGACCCACAAACACTGTCTGTCAGAACTTCCGGCAATTCTGGATAGCAGCACGGAAAGTGCCATAACTTTTAATTGGCTACACCAAAATTTGCGTTCTTTATCAATATCAAAATCTAAGACCAAGGACTACAATAACCTAGTTGGGTGAAAGCCCGGAATTTTCCATTATCCCACTCATATTTTAAAAGGCAACTTGACAGTTCATTCTCGTCAGGATTCTGGACAGTAGAGACGAAAACTATCATAACTTTTGATCCGTACGTCGGAATTCAGTGTTCTTGGCGGCCACCGAAAGCTAAGATCAATATCTACAAAACTCTAGGAGATGGACAACCCAAATTCGGCCTCTAAGATCACAAAACAGGCCACAAAACATTCGGGACAGAACTGAAATTTTAACGGCAGCAATTCAATCCAATCAAACTAATCGAATTCACATCTGAAACAACCTAAACAGCGAGGGAAATCGATCATTACCCTTGTAGAACCATCGGAGATCGTTGATCAAATCCCACGAAGAAATTCTCCTTCAATCCTCTCTTCCTTCCTCTTCTTCTTCTTCCCACGGTCGGCCACAAGCAAGCAGGAAGATGGCGCCGGGAGAGGAGGAGCAAGAAAGCGCGGAGGCATCAGAGCACACCGCCATCAGAGCACGGTGGCTACTGTAGCAAATGGGGCTAGGTTTGGTCCCTCCTCCCTTGCCTTCTATGGGCCGCCGCCCACTCATGGGCCTTGGGCCACTATGGTCGCTCCTCTTCTCGAATATGGGTTGGCGGCCCATACTTCTCCTAAAATTCTGAATTTTAACTTATTTCCTCTCTAATCTTTACATCATTCGATATCGAATAATCGGGTATTACAATACCCACTCACAATACCATAACTGATTGATCAGGATTCAAACATACTCAATCACTAACATTAATAAATGAATATATAAATTCTTGACCAAGCTATCTTTAGAGATAATCTAACTCCTATAGGGTTACTCACTGAGACCGTGTCACACTTGACAATACTCAATTATTCCTGCTATCCCATTAATTAGCACAACGCTTAGGTTTCTCCACACCGCTATTCTCATTAAACTACACCATCAAAACTCTTCTACACAATCTTACTAGGTATCCAATTGTGATACTCCAATTAATTTACCAAGAGTCCATACTTTCGATAATCCCAATATCCCAATATGGACAAAGGTTAATGATCAAAACCAACTCACTTTCTACTGCTCTTCAAATAGCTTGGTTCCCAAAATCTCACCACTATCATATGCTTGCCCACCATATTACATTTTATAAGACTCTGGCAACATAAGATAGTTAATTTCTTTCTCAAAAGGAAGAAACAAACAATAACTAGTCTCAACGCACAAGAACAACGTTGCTCCTCGGAGTGAGCAAGAGAACAAGAGAAACAGTCAAATAGTAGGATCTCAGAAAACAAAATACGAGCCCACAGACGAGGGCACATGTCCACAAGAAGGAACTTTCAACCTCCAATACTTATGGTACACATTTTCTGTTAACAAAGAAAACAATTTTCTTTGATTACAATATTACTTGCCAACACAAACTAGAAATGTCCTTTAAAACCAAATCACATTAATCACTTAGGTACCAAATGGAACATTACAATACATCACATTGCTCCATTAATTCCATCTACTACCTAAATCATGAACTCCCAAAAGTCCACGAATACAAAACTCCAAACATTTCATTTGACTGATATTACGAAAGGTAATAAACTTTTCTTTCTAGAAGAATCATCACCACTACGACGAGTCAGAATCTCTTATGGACAACTTAATAACATCAAGAATGATCTACCCTTGACAAGACTCGTTATCGTCAACTCTTACTTTTGTTAAGCCCCCCAAAGGCTTACCAAAATGTTATAGACCCCTTTATCAGCTCATCCTCAATTGAATGTATACCAAAATCTCATATTCTCACTACAACAACCACTTTATTTTAGAGGAAAACTACTGCACGAATTAAAAAGTTATTCCAACATCCTTTCATTAAAAACATACTTTTATCTGATAGTTCTACCATCATGTAAACATTGGTCATCCGTTAAATCCCATAATTTATCTCTTAGTGATGCTCATCACCAAACATTAATAGACATTATTTGCACCTAGCAATTACTTATAATCACTAAGTATCCACAAAAAGGTTACTTCAAGATTAATATCCACTAAGACAATATTCTAACTCCTTTGAACCTAACGATCCCAAACAGTTAGATTAATCCATTGCGATCCATTTATCCAATTTACCAATGAAGTTTACCAAATGTATCACCCTTAATGATCAACTCAATTCAACAATGTTCCACACTTTTTATTAACTTTATTGATTACAATTAGGTATAACCATACTCTTAATCACAGCTCCTCGAGAACTACTACACGACACTTTCAAATTAATCACCTTCCTTTCAAGGATCTTCGTTAGGATCGTTCATACACACACTACAGATTTAACATGATAACCCGTATCATATCCATTAATTGCTTTGGTTATAACCTCTCACTTAACCAAGACAAAACATCGCTAAAGGGTTTAACATCTTCTTTCAAAAAGAGAACCAATCACCTTCAACACTCAAAATACCCAAGAGAAATACATTGAGTCAAAGCCTCCACCTAGTAAAGGACTTGCAAAAGGACACTTTCATTAACCAAAACATCAATCGAATAAATGGGTCATGCTTTCCAATGAGAAAGACAAAACTCCAAAATAAAGGTCAAACTTGACAATCAACCCAGTTCACCAACCGCAAGAATAACTCATCGGTTGGAAAATCAATGATTGCTTTACGGGACAAATTAAACCAAAAGAAACATAATTCAAAGCAACCCATCAACCGGGATGAACTAAAGCCCAAGAAAAACTCATCAATCACCACAAGATAAGAGTTGACCAAATCAAATTCACACTTATACAGGGAAACTCTTACAATTCACAATATCACACTCTAGCTAACTTTTCTACCAAATGAATTACTTTGACAAAATAAATCTCAACGCAACTCATTGTAGGTTTCACCCACCATCACATCCCTCATTCTTTTAAGGATAATCAACTTGAAATTCACCACATTCACTCTCATTTACTGCTTCCAAAGGATTCTTTCAGTGTTCACCATAACTCTTGGAACCTAATCCTGGGAACCAAGATGCTAGCATAAAAAATGCAAAGCCCAATTCAACCTCTACGACTCTTACAATGAATGTTCGGTATACTTGATATGTAACTGATGAGGACATGACCCCTATGGATACAACCATATTTGCTATGCTTACTGTTCCAAGTATAAGAGCTCGTACGCTTCACTTAAATTATCAGGTGAGCACACGTAGTTACTCAGAGAATATCATCAACATCCGTACATGAATTTAAATAAAAGGGTACTTAGATAATATTAAGCAGTCATACATAGACCATAATGGTAAAGTCTCACAAGTTGGGCCATATAGGCCAAATAAACCATAAAACAGAGTCTGCAGCGGAAAATAAAGATAGTTCCCACGTTGTTTGCCATAACTCTCATGCAATCGATTGGGGTTTGCACGCTAGTATTTGGCCTCATCATCATCTCCAAATCGGGTAGCATAGAAGTAACCGAACGCTGGATTGACATCTATAACTGGTAATTGTTCAACAAGCAAGGTGAGTACTTTTGTACTCCGCAAGACTTTCACAAATGCTAATAACTATATGCAAGGCTATTCAAGGGAGGCTATAATGTCTTGTTGCATAAAGCCAATTTCCAGTTCAAATATGGATAATAGTACTTTCCAAACAATATTTGTATAAGCACAAATTTAACAAAATGTAAATATAACAAGTAGATATTCAACAATAATATGAAAGGTACTATCCATGTACCTACACTAGTATGGTGGCACAAACCCGTTAGTGCACCGTATACATATGCCCCATTGTGTCCAAAATCATATTTCTAGAAATCCATTTTCTAAAACCAAATTCTAATCATGTGTGGACTTTCCATGCAATGCCCATGACTGGGGCACGACAAGGACATACAACTTTACCCACAAGATGTAATCAACTCATACTGTCCACTCAAACACAACATTATAGTGTGCGACTGAGATGACCACAACACAGTCTTTACAATACCAAGCTCTAACATCAACCTGCCCGATGGCTCCTCAAGGCATGGACGCTTTTTACCATCGCAATGAGGAATTCACCATTGTGTCAGGCAGCCTTGCAAATTGCAATTGTACCATTGGACATGGACGTCTGTTACCATCGTCTGCACATCCAAAAGAAAAATAAACCTACAACTACAACCTCTGGGTGTAGTTCTAAAACTTAGTAAATTATTTAGCTATATCCTCCCCATAGGACATGTGGTTGTACGTTATGCTTGGATCAACGACGTTTGAGTTAGGTCCATAATCTACCCGGGTGAGACTATCACCGGCCCCAATTCCACACGAACGATGACCCGCCCAAGTCAAAATTATTTTGTTTCCATTTTTCTAACATAAGTTTTCCAAAATTATATCTAAGTCCAAAATATCTCATAATCAGTTTCCAAAATGTCCATCCCCCTTTCTAGTATTTTTTTTAAAAAAAATTCTACTAAGCATGGCTAAGAATTTGCTACCAAAATCAAGTTAAATCCCACTAATTGTTTTCTAATATGTGGCAATTATTCCTAGGGTGACAAGGGTAGGAATGTTTGATGTTAAGGAAATATTCATGTCAACATTTGGCATTATCTAGATCTTATACACAAATATAGCAATTTTACTTAAATTAAGCAAGCACAAATAATTTATAATGAAAACAACATAGCATTTGAAATTTGGGATCAACATGGTCAGGGGGGGTGCTTTCCTTGCTTGTTGAACACTTGTTCCTGTTCTGGATCAACCTCGGTTGCATCCGGTACATCAGTTTCTAAACGGAGAAAAGCCAAATTACACAAATAAATACCAAAAAATTTCCAAATAAAATCACAAAATTGTACAGGAAGAAACATATTGAAATTATTAAAATTTATACATAAAAATAAGGTCAATCAGAGTTCATATGAGAGAGGACGGGGTGTCAAAATTTTTGTCGGGTCGGAAAATAGAAAAAAGAGAACAAAAATAATGTCCTAGCATTTGACATTGATAAGGAAATTCCTGAGAATATGTATGTGTGGTTAACAAGTGGGGTCCAATAGTCGGATTTTTATATATTTTCGACAAGACTAATAGATCTTGGCCTACTTGTTAGGAATTTATTATTTTTATGATTTTCTAACATGTGGGGCTCAGTTGTCAGCACACTATTACACAGTATTACACACATAGAGCTAGCAAAAGGAGGCAGGTGCCGAGCTCAGCGGTGGTGAGGGAGGGGCGATAGAGCACCGGCACCCGACAAAATGGAATAGTGAGGTTTTCTGGAGCCTAACCATGGCGACGGTTGCTGGAGTGATTGTCGGACCTCGGTAGGTTAACCCCAAAATCCCATGTGTTTACCGTGGTAGTCCCATGATCAGTGGCTAACACACATATTCACAACATTTATATCATACCCATACATACGTAAATGAAACAGAGTAGCACAGTATAATTATACAACAAAAATTAAGTCTTACAAGACTAAGTTTACAACATATGGCCGATTGGCCAAATAGACACATCAAAATCCAGCGAATATGCCTCTTCCAACCACAGACAACTGACTAGGTTAAAACCCTAGAACTCGGCGTCATCGACATCAAAACTCACAGCGTAAAAGTAACCAATAGTTGAGTCTTTGTTTGCATCTTCTGAATATGTTCAACAAGCAAATCGTGAGTACAAAATCGTACCCCACAAGACTTTGTAGCAAAGTTATATGGTATGTAAGGTTATGTCAAAGGAGGTGGTTGTCTAGCTACAATCCATCATTTTGCATAAAGCGGGTTTTTATTTGCAATAACAAGTAATAGATTGCAATGGGAATCTTAAAGAGCATTTGATATTGATAAGGAAATAATAATAAAGCGTAAATATCATAATTTAAACAAGTGGATCACTGCCATAAACCTTAAAAGCAATGGCAAGATCCTTCTTGCCATGCAACGACGCATGGATTCCTATCCATACATTACCCAAACCATTTTAGAAAACTCGAAGCTACTAGTCGTAAGAAATAACCAAGTGATGTCTATGACTGGGGACATGACTATTCAAATAGATGACACTCTACAGAGGTTGTACCCTTTACCCACATGACTTAAACATCCCACCATGTCAACCATATCCCGCGATACCAAAGGTACCCGATTTGAGAGTTTATGATGAAGCTTTTACATTACCAGCCCTAGCAATAACCGCGCTATGATCCCTTCTTGGGATGGGGAGCATCCTCCATCATCCCAAGACTCATAGTTGTGTCAGTAGACATTGCCTACCTGGCAAGGTCCCTTAGAACATGGTACCCCCATGCCTGCACAAACCCAGAACCTACAATTCTACCACTTGCAGTTTTGATTGTTAGGACACGACAACTTATTATGCTAAGACCTTCCCATTCAGGCACATGTGGTCACACGAAAATACTTGGATCAATGTCACTATATAATCGGTCCTTCCTTGGTGACTCGAGCCAACCAACATCTCGTGCATAAGAACCGGTCTCATCCAACATTATCCCAAGTATAAAACAAGTTTTTAGATTTTATTTTCTATTAAAATAACAGAGGTAACCCCTCCTCTGCACATACATAACATGTGTCTACCAACCTTGATCAAGTTTACCATCTTTGACTTGGACAAGCTAGCATCGATAACTAAGCATCGCTAAGCATCAAATAATTTGACCCATCTACAATTCCCTCCATTTACTACTAGAGGACAATTACTAAGGTGACAAGGGTAAGGATGACAAATTATCATGGCGGGTCAATGCAACAAGTAGGATTAACTACCATCTATACCAATATACCAAATTTTACAGAAATTATGCACATGCATATAAATTTGAAAAGCAACATACATAGAAGCGAAATATGGGATCAATATGGTCAAAGGAGGGTGCTTTCCTTCCTCGTTGAATGATGGCTCTTGCTCTGGTTCAACGATGATCAATATCTACCCATTTTTAGCCAAATAGCACAAATAAGAGGAAAAAAGAATTCAACACAGACCAAACTCAAATATTTTTGCATATTAAGAAAGATGATGATTTTAGAAAAAAATTAGGAACAAATTTTATTAAATTTAGAGTTCATATGAAAAAGTTATAAGCATTTGAATTTGGTTCGGTTAATAAAATCCTGGAAAATAAGAAAAATGTGATGTCGAAGGCGTATTTTCCAAGATTACGCTTTTTATTGAGAAGGCGTAATCTTTTAAAATTGGAAGCGTCTTTTCCATTTTAATGATTTTTTCTGAAAATAATTTCTTACAAGTGGGCCATGCATGTTAGTCTCAGTTCTTAAAACACGTTTTAATTATAAATAGTAAGTAGGTCCCATCTGTTATAGGCTCATTAGCCACTAATTACCCAGTAAACAACTAATTAACTTTTTAAAAATAGATTTGGCACACTGATAGGTGGGCTCGGCCTGTCAACGACTCATGGCAGGGGAGGCTAGCACAGTGGCTTGGTCGAGCTTTGCTAGTGGCAAACGACGCGTCGAATGGCGAAGTTGAGCGGCGGAATGGAAAGAGAGGTCAACGGTGAAGCTTCGGGTGGTGATGGCAAGAAGAGGGGTGGCTGAAATGGCGACTGTGATGTTTAGCGGTGGCGCAGAGCAGAGCTATGAAGGGATAGGAAAGAAGAATGGTAAAGGCTCCATTCGACTCAAGGATCGACTTTTGTGGTTGCCGGCGAGGTGAACACGCGCGGCTCGGGGACCGATGGTCACCGGAGGGGCGGTCAAGGTGACTTCCACAGTGGCACTGTGAGCGGCGATGGTGATGGCGGCGTAAACTACTCGCTCGGGGCGAAATGATGAGCACATGGGAATCAGAGGCTCACGTTCCAGCTGAACCAAGGCTCAAAGACCATTTGTTTGCACAAAAATAGAACAAGTGGTGAGCTGGGGATATGATAATGTGTTCGGGGGCATAAGTACTGCTGAGAAAAACGCGAGACGAGCAGTGACAAGTTGGTGCCCGTGGCGAGTAAATGGGTTCGTGCTCTTGCTTCTCCGTTGACCGGACAACAGGTGATATGGCCCAACTAGTAATCACAAGCTGGAACATCGTAATCTATAACATCCCAAAATTTCATTTCTGGTTAAAATAAAATTTAATTATTTTCCTTGAATTTTTTGAATTTAAAAAGGTTTTTCCCTATTATTTTGAAGCAAAAATAAATTTATTTGCAAAGCTAAATAGAATTCTAAGTTGAAAATATTTTTTTAAGTCCAAAATAACTCAAAAAAATTCTATGAATTTTTCCATAATTTTTGGATTTTATTTGGTATTTTCTAAAAGCCTAATTGAATTATCTCCATTTCTGAAATTGTTAAAGTCACAAAAATCTAAATTTTACTTTCGGGCTGAATCTTTCTCTGGTCCATTTCTTTTCCCACGTGCCTGGCCCATTTTGGCGGCCCAATCCACCCACATCAGCCCACTTTCTCCCTCCCCTCTCTCGCTGCCATGCGGGCCCCGCCTCTCAGCGCCTCACTCCCTCTCTCTCTCTTTCTCTCCCTCTCTCACTGCCACTCAGCCCTACCTGTCAGCCCCCTCTTCCTTCCCCTTTCTTCTTCCTCACGACAGTGCGCACGTCCGCCATTTTTGCCCACACAGAGCTTTTCAAATCTGACCGAAACGACCCATTTTCTTCGCGATTCTGCCGCCATCCTTATCCCTCGACCTCACCTCGTCTGTTCTAGCGCTTATCCCCTCTTATCTACCACCGGAACCCCTTATATCACCATCGAATCTGTGCCGGCCATCTTGCATCGCACGACGCCTCGATTCTCCCCTCGCCCTATAAAAAGGAGCCCTGGCACCATGCCTCTCCTCTCATCCCATCCCCACACTCCCTAGCACCTCACTTCCTCTCTCGGCATCGAAATCAAAGTTCGAAGCTCGCTGGCCACAAGCCCTTCCTCCGCCGTTCTCGACGTCGTTGATGACGCTCCGCCGCCATATTCTTCACCGTCAGCATCGCTATCTCATGTTCTACACCACGCCCATCTCTTTGTCGCCAGAGGACCGCGGGAGCTCCATCGCCGCCGTAGACCTGATGTCACCGCTAGCAACCTCATCGCATCTCGCCATCGCCAACACGAACACAAGGTTCCCCTTACTCCCCTCTTTCGTTTGGTACCCTCGCCGGACGACGCCATGGCGTGTAGTGCCGACGACCCTGGGGCACAGTGCGCTGCAGCCACGCCGACGTGATGTGGCAGCCACATGGCACTACCTGGCAGCCATGTGTGCTCCACGTCAGCACCTCGCCTACATGGCAACCTATGCAAGCGCTGACGTAAGCCCCCGCCACTATTTCGCAAACCTAGTCCACAGTGGACCATTGCCCTCTCGTTGACTTGGTCTATGGACCAAGGGCCGACCTGTCAGCGATTAATTGGATTTTCCTGTAGAAAATTAATTCAGCCAAAAAAGAAATTTGCGTGCTGACGTCATGCTAGCGACATAATTAGATTTTTCTTTAGTAAAATAATTCATTAATTCCGGAATATCCAATTTAGGGAATTTATTTAGGATTTAATCTTTCAATGACTCATTCTCCTTCATACGAGCTCCGATTTTCGTGATTCAAATTTCTAAATTCATCTAAAGACGACTCGGGAGATCCCGAGTTATTTGACGAGTTAGACCAACAAGCATTTGAGCAAGGCAAGTTACATTATTTGATTATGTTTATCCTAGTATTTCAAATTATTTAAATTATGTTTTAAATTATTATTACATGCTTATTTATGTTCTAGTTAATTTAAATTCCTATTTTAAATCCAATTTTGACATTGAATCAGCCATCCCTTATCATCTTAGTTGAAAATCTAGTTGATACAATAGTATGAACTAGAACACATTGGAAAACTTTATGATTAGACCAAGATTAGACCAAAAATATTGAATTTGGAGAATTTAGCCAAAATGTTCAACTATGATTTAAAAATGAGACTATATTATTGTTTTTACCATAGAAATTTTAGAAAATAATTTGACATGTAAAATAAAATAAAACTGGTTTGGACTTGGACGAACTGGATAGCTCGTGGGTGCAAGTTTATGCACGGGCTCAATTCAGTAAATGATTGAGGCCCAGGAGTTGTTTTGGAAGTCATCCAGTCAATTAAGGACCAGTCTACGAGCTGCAGATTATTAAGCCATAATCGTACTACGACAAGTCGCACGCAAGAGGGGGCTAGCTTTGGCGTGAAACCTATAGTAGTGAAACCTTAGCGGGCATTACTACGGTGAAATGGTATAGGGTAACGTTCTTGTGATAGTTGCTTAGTCGTATGCCTACGGTAGCATGTCTTGGTCGGCATGTTAAGCAAACTATCTCTTGTGGGTAAAATTGTACAAACTCTGCAGAGTATTAAACTATTCGAATAGTCGTGTCCGCGGTAATAGACATGCTGAGCAAAGCCTTTCGTGGATTAGACTTAGTTTTGTTTTAAAAATAATTTTAAACTCAAATGTTTTTGGATAGTTCATCCAAATGGAAAATTTAGGCAGAAAGCCTCGTGTAAGAGGTTAGTCCTTCACCATTTGTGTAGGGAGGTTTATCCTACACTCAAGAATTGATGAATAAAAATAAAAGTTTCATTTTAGATATAGGTTAAACTACTTTGGAAGTAAGTAAATGTATTTAAAATTAAAAATGTAGCTTTGTGCAAAACTCAGCCATATAAGCCTTCCATTGTTATAATTGCATGCATTGTATTCTATTATTGGATGTAACATGCGGAGTATATTTTGGTACTCACCATTGCTTAATAAATTGTTGATCGGAGGAGGAATACTACCATGATGGTTAGGCCTTGGAGGACTAGGCTATGCCCCCAGATGATTGCTTGTGGCGTATCGTGTGTCCAACTTTATTTATTTACAATTTTCACTGTACTTTTCTTTTGGCCTTATGCCCTTTTGTAATAAACTTTGATTATTATTCAATAAATTGCGTATTATGGTTGTGCTATCATCTTTTGTTTGACTGTGTACACTAGCTATTCCTGGACTAGTGTGTGAGACACATAGAATCCAGGATCCTTTGCTCCTGGGTTCGACAAAAATGGTATCAGAGCAATATTGACTGTAGGTCGTGGCGTTAGTTAGAATAGACAAACCTTTAAGGACTATTTTTCAAGAACTAAAATATTTTACTTGTCTTTCTGGTGTCCTTACTCATCCTTTCTCTCTAAGATAGGATTTCTAACTCTTGTCTCATTCAAAAAATTGTAGATGTCTGAAGCCCCCAAAGCCATCTCGCATGGTGTGTACGTAGGATAGTGGGGAGCTGCGCTTTGGAGGATGATGCAGTACTTACACTTCAAGAGGAGGCCTACGTTCCAGGGGTTCACCTACATGGTAGGAACCCAAGAGCGTTGGAGGTTAGAGGTGCCACTCTAAGCCAACGTACGAGACAACATGGCCTTCCACACCTTCTACGCTCTGATTCCACACGACTCCTTCCCCGCTGGCATTCAAGACACTGCTCGAGAGGCTACGCGCAGACTTCGACACTTCTAGGACCATCGGCTCAACAACACTACATTCTACTACTATCCATTCAACTACCCTACCAACTTCTGCAGTACCTTTCGCTCTGCCAGGGATGATGATTTTCTAGACTTGACTCACCAGGTGGATCTAACCGTTGTGATGGACCACTCCTACCATACCATCCTGGACAAGCTGCTTACCGCCCACCTAAGGCTGCAGATAGCAGAGGAGGAGTTGGCCCGCCTTATGGAAGGCGACGCTAGTTCCTATACCCCAGTAGAGCCTTCTGAGCCCGCGCCAAAGAGGCGTAAGACGAGCAATAAGAAGGAATATCTCAGCCAGTTCCACGTGGAGGAATACACCTCTAGATCCAAGACTTTAGACCTTTTTATTTCCGCTTAGACGAGAATTGTGAGTTGTCATTTCCTTTTGTGACAACCACAATGGATTAATAAAATAAAATAAATTGAGAACTATTTTGGAAAAAGTTGCTCTTTTTGTCTTATGCTTTTTCTTGGTTCTTGGATTGTTCTAAATATATCCCCCTTAGTATTCTTTTCCTCTTTTCTAAGTCCGTGGAGATCTAGCAGATGGTGACCACTCACAAAACCAGCAGCAGCAGTGCAAGCGGACAAGGCAATGAGAACGTCGACTACCTAGACAACCCGATCTCGCAACCACCACCACCTCCAGCTGATGGACTCGACTGGCATCTGATGATGGCCAAACAATCCCATTTGATTAATCTGCTTGCCCAATCACTTAATTAGAATCAAAACTAGTATGCAGCTTCAGTCCAAGCTCCACCCTCTTCACTCCAAAGGGCCAGCATGTCAGAGTTTATGAGGATACGTCCTCCAACCTTGCTTATGGATGTGGATGATTGGCTCTGGACAATTGGTAAGAAGCTGGACATTGCTTAATGCGGTGACCATGAGAGGGTGTTGTTCGCCTTTCATTAGCTTATGGGTCCATCTTCTAAGTGGTGGGATAATTTCAGCATATCTAACACTAATGCCCAGGCCATTACCTGGAATGAATTGGTGCAAGCCTTCTGACATGCACATATTCCTTCTGGCATGACGACCCTCAAGAACAAGGAACTTCGCTCGATACGCCAAGGCAATCGCACGGTGAACGAGTACCTGCATAAGTTTAATCAGCTAGCTTGTTATGCTCTAGAAGATGTGGCCAAGGATGAAGACAAGCAGGAACGATTCTTAGAAGCATTGAATGATGACCTCTCCATCCGTTTGATTTATCAAGACTACACCAACATCTAGCAATTAGTGAATAAAGCTATTCGTTAGGAGGGCAAACATTTGGAGATGGAGAACTGCAAAAGAAGAATGGCGGCCCAGAAGTTCAACTCTGGGGTCTTCCAAAGCCCCGCACTGCTTCATCTCAGCCACCTCAGTGTGGTAGTTTTCAGTCTTCTTCCTCTTCAAGGATGCCTACCTCTACACTTTGTGAGGAGTTTCGCAACTCTTCTTTAGGAGGCCAGATTCAGAAGGATATTTCAGGTGTTACCTGCTATCACTGTCAGGAGAAGGGGCACATCGCCAATAATTGTCCTAAGAAGCATCTTCCAGCTGCCCCAAAGATAGGAGTTCCAACTGCTAGTAACACCTCCGTTGCTAAAAAGCTGAATCAGTTTGTGAAGGATCGAGTGAACCACATCACCGCCGAAGAATATCAGACTGCACCAAATGTAGTCCTTGGTACGTTCCTTGTCAATTCAGTACCATCATCAGTTTTATTCGATTCAGGAGCTTCGCATTCTTTTGTTTCAAATAAGTTTGTGGGAAAATATGGGTTATGTACCTCTCCCTTAGTTAACCCAATGATAATCCACTCCACGGGCTCGGAAATGAGGACTAGTTCTCTGTGCCAAAATCTCATATTGGAAATATCAGGAGTATCTTTCTTTGCCGATTTAATAGTCTTGCACTCCTAAGGATTAGATGTGATCCTTGGAATGGATTGACTAGCCAAGAATTAGGGTGAGATATATTGTGCCAATAGATCTATTACCCTCACAAATGATCAAGGGATTAAAGTGGAATTCAAGCCTAAGATCCCTGTCGGAGAAAGCTCCATCCATACCAGTCTTAAAGAAGTGAAGCTAGAAGAAATACCAGTAGTTCAAGAATACCCGGATGTGTTTCCTGAGGAATTACCCAGCATGCTACCTGATAGGGACGTTATGTTCCTAATTTACTTAGTCCCAGGAATGGCTCCCAGTTCAAAGAGACCCTATAGGATGCCCGCTAATGAGTTAGAAGAGTTGAAGAAGCAGATCAAACAATTGCAAATCAAAGGTTACATTCAGCCAAGTTCATCACCTTGGAGAGCACTGGTACTATTTTGTCAAAAAGAAAGATAACAGTATGAAAGATAACAGTATGAAAATATGTGTGGATTACAGATCACTCAATGAGGTCGTGATCAAGAACAAGTACCTTTTGCCCACGATCAATGATCTCTTTGATTAGTTGAAAGGAGCGAGTGTCTTCTCCAAGATCGATCTGAGATCCTGTTATCATTAGTTGTAGATCACACCAGAAGATATTCCCAAGACCGCTTTCACCACCAAATATGGACTGTATGAGTTTACAGTAATGTCTTTTGGACTGACAAATGCATCAGCTTACTTCATGAATGAGATGAATAAAGTATTCATGGAATTCTTGGATAAGTTCGTGGTTGTTTTCATCGATGACATTCTTATCTACTCCAAAGATGAGTTAGAGAATGAAAAGCAACTCAGAAAGGTGCTAGAAAAGCTCAGCAAACATCATCTCTATGCCAAGTTTGGCAAAAGTGAATTTTGGCTAAACCAAGTGGCTTTCCTCAGATTTATTGTATCAGTAGGAAGAGTTGTAGTAGATCCTACCAAGGTTGAAGTCGTAATGGATTGGAAGTAACCCAAGTCCTTCATTCAAGTGAGAAGTTTTCTTAGTTTAGCTGGATACTACCGTAGATTCATCGAAGGATTCTCCAAGACAGCCAGACCCATGACTCGGCTATTAAAGAAGGAGAAGAAGTTTTAATGGACAGATGCATGTAAGTGAAGTTTTCACGAGTTGAAGCAAAGACTAGTTTCTGCCATAGTTTTGGTTTTACCTGATGAGGACATCACTCTTTCGGATACACGCACTATGCAAAACCCTCTAGATCCGGTTGCTAAACTACAAGATCCTATAATAAGAGCTCGTGCACGTCACTTAAATTATGAGGTGAGCTCGTTTCTAGGTGCTAACAATTTATCTATGCAGAATGGTATACTACATAATAGCTGTGATCTTTTGTACTTAGGAACAATGGGAAGGATCGATCAAGTCCTGGTCATCTGCGTTGATTGCGCCCAAAAGGAAGTCCCTCTGATTGCGCCGAGAAATGATGTTTGGATTGCAGAAGGTCTACGACTAGTTCTCCGTGATCTACGATCAGGTCTACAAGCTCCACGACCAAGTGTACCCGCTCTACGACCACGTTGAGAGTTAGTTAGAATCGTTGAAATAAGGTGTTGCATCACCGTTTTGGGCCTAATTGGGCCTTATAAGTGTGTTGAGGTCAAAGCCCAGGTTGTGTACGCCTCTCCCCATGGCCGCACAACCCTAGGTCGACCTCCTCACGCCGCCCCCCTCTATATATACAGCAGCCGCCACAGTTTAGGATGGGGATTTTTCTTAGATTATTCTGACACTTTGCAGTTTCGCCGTTTATCGATTTAAGGAACCCCACATTGTGAGCTTCAGCCAAATCCATAATATATTTCAGATTGCATCTATCTTGTTCTTATGAGTTGCTTCGATTACTTGCAGGAACCACAACCCTCGTGATAAGGTCGGTCACGTGCGAGCGTGGTCGATAACGACAGTCGTGCGGGTGTAGCGAATTGCGAGGTGACGATCTGCGGGTCGAAAGCCTCAAAGCGTCAACGTCCTCACGACAAAATCAATCGAACCTATCGGAAGATCGGACCACCGTAGCCATCAGTTGGTATCAGAGCAAAGGTTTCCCATTAGGTAATCTCGTTTATGCCCTTTTGTTAGTTGTGTTCCATCACCTAGAGTCCAGAAAATTGCCCCACAAAAAGTTTTAGATCTTAGTTTTTCCGTTGTCCAAACCACTTTGTGCCTTTTGCAATTTTGTTTTCAGTTTTCGCTTTGTTGAGTTCGAGTCCATCATCTGTGTCTTTGTTGCTGGTCTAGTCATCGTGATCTAGTTTCTAGCATCGAGTCTTTGCTGTTTTGGTCATCGTATATCTCGGCTTGTCCTTGGTTGCATCCGTTGCAATTAGGGTTTGTCTGCTATAGCCGAGATTGAGTCACCACCCCATCCGACCACTTAATCATGACACCCCCTCCATCCGACCACTTACTTGTGACACCACCCCCATCCGACCACTTACTCGAGCCAACACCCCCATTCGACTACCTACTCGGATTCGCCACCTAGTCGGATTCGACCACCTACTCGATTTCGACCACCTCCTCGATTCGACCACCTCCTCGGATTCGACCACCTAGTCGGGATCGACCATCTACTCGTTTTTGCCCCAACATCTTACTCGGAGTCTATCTGCTTTGGTTGATCTCCAACACCCCACACACTCATCATATCGTGCCCTACAAAACAAAGGCCGAGAAGGAATTCCATAGCCGAAACAGAGATAGCCAAAGTTCCGAGAGAGAGAGAGAGAGAGAGAGAGAGTTTATACCCCTGCTCTCCGAAAAAAGTTTGTGACCTATATATATCCCCGGATCCAAAAAAGTGTTTTGAAGAGTTGTGAGTCAAGGTCACTTTCGCAAAAAAAAAAAGAAAAGAAAAAGAGAAAAAGAAAAGAGGAACCCTAGGTTGGGTTTCGGCAGTCCAAAAAAAAAAGAAGTAAAAAAGACCACCCCTAGTTGGCTCACTACCACCCTCAGTTGGTCCACGACCACCCACAGGAGATATCGATTGCCTTGCAAATTTTATTCCATTGTGCTTGTATCTACCCTATCTTTTGGCTTGCTTGAGCTAGTTCTAAGAGCACATTTGGGCCAGCAACTGTGACGAGTACTGTGGACTTTGATTTATCTTTGCTAATCTGATTTCATTATTGCTATTCCTTGCTACTAAACATTGTCTGTCCGAGCTCCACATACTTTTGGCCCTCAGATTGGGATCCTCACATTCACCTCCGCCGCGGTCATACATTCCACCTCCTCCGATCATACCACCTGCTGCAATTTGGTAAGAAATTCATAAGAGCTTGGTAAGACGCTTGAGAGTGTATCATTCCACCTTTTACCACCTAGTAGTTGGTAGGGATAAAATATTTGTGTTGTCTTTTGTCTTCTACTAACCATGGCAGGTGAGGAATTGGATGCGCAAGAGTGTGTTGTGAGGGAAGAGCTCAGCACCGCCATGCTATTAATGATGACATTGATAGGAAGTTTGCAGAGACAAATGCTACACTACAACAACTCAATGATAGTATTGCAATACTCAATGCACGTATTAATGGTTTGGCCAATCAACCACCGAACAATGGGCGTGTGGATCCTCAATGTGTAGCCCATGACCATGAGATTGACAACGATAATGAGATGCGCAACCACGACACCTTTGATGCACGACAACGAAACCGATTGAACTTCAACCGTCAAGGTATGAGAGGTAATAACTTTCAGCAACATAATGCACGTGTTAATGATGATCCATATGCTAAAGTCAAGTTCACTATACCATATTTTGCGGGTGCTTATGATGCTGAAGTATATCTAGATTGGGAGATGACGGTAGAACAAAAATTTAATGCTCACTTAGTTCCTGAAGTGCACAGAGTTAGGCAAGCCACAAGTGAATTTAAAAACTTTGCCATCATTTGGTGGAGTAGAGTATGCAATAATAGATTAGCGCCTACTACATGGGATGCTTTAAAGGTTGCTATGCGTAATAGATTTATTCTACCCTCTTTTAAACGTGACTTGCGTAAAAAATTACAGCGCTTAAACCAAGGCAATAGATCCGTAGAAGAATATTATCAGGAGCTACAAATTAGTATGTTATGTTGTGATATTATTGAGGACGAAGAGGCTGCTATGACACGTTTTTATGGAGGATTAATACATGAAATTCAGGACATAGTTGATTACAAAAAATATGATAGTGTCCCTAGATTGTTCCACCTTGCATGTTTGGCAGAAAAGGAATTGCAGGGACAACAACAGAGGCCAAGGAACAATTTTGGAAGCACATCTACACCAAGATCAACGCCAGGGCAAGTTAAAATAGTCCCACCTTCAGCTACACGGTCTGCTGCCCCCTCCTCGAGTAGGGCACGTTCAGCAACACCTCCGACACCACCACATGCACCCGAGGTAAACAAATCTACTAGTGTGCAGGCCCCAGCCAAGAGTTCTTCTTCAGTTGCTTCCACAGGTCATACGACTCGGATTATTTGCCACCGTTGCAAGGGAATGGGCCACATCATGAGGGACTGCCCAAGTCAGCGAGGATACTTTGCCACCGAAGATGGTGGTTATGTAAGTGCTAGTGATATTGAGGATGAATATGTGCTTGCAGCTAACATTGCAGGTGGAGGAGACAAGATAGACAGTGATGCTGATGATGTAGAGGAACAAGTAGCTGCTGTTGACACAGGGAGCCATGTGAGCCTTGTTGCGCAGCGAGTGCTAAGCGCACAAGTGGAGAAAGCAGAGCAAAATCAGCGGCACAACTTGTTTCAATCTAGATTTCTCGTGAAGGAGAGAGCTTGTAGAGTCATCATTGATGGAGGGAGCTGCAATAACCTTGCAAGTTCTGAGATGGTCGAGAAGCTTGGCTTGGCCATACAACCACACCCACGTCCCTACTACATCCAATGGTTCAATTCGTGTGGTAAGTTAAAGGTTACCAAAGTTGTGAGAGTGCAATTCTCAGTTGGTAATTACAAAGATAGTACCGACTTTGATGTAGTGCCTATGCAAGCATGCTCTTTGTTGCTCGGTAGGCCTTGGATATATGATAATGATGTTTTGCACCATGGTAGAACTAATACCTACTCATTCTCACATAGGAGTAAGAAGATTAAGTTGTTGCCTTTAACACCCGCTGAAATTTTGAAAGATGACGTAGAGCATGCTGAAAATGAAAGAAACACCAATGAGCATGATTCTGAACATCAGTAAGTAGCAAAACATGTTTTCCCACATAAAGGGAAGAAAGTGGCGCCTAATTCTAAGTCTGAGGGAATTAAATTGAAGGGATGTGTTATGATTGCCACTAAATCTGAACTTGCTGAAATTTATGATAATGAGCTGCCATGCTATGCTTTGATGTGTAAAGATACTTTATTTTCATTTGAGGATATATCTAGCTCTTTGCTTCCTGCTGTTGCTAACCTTTTGCAGGAGTATGTGAATGTATTTCCAGTTGGGATACCCCCGGGATTACCACATATTCGAGGGAGTGAGCATCAAATCGACTTGATCCCGGGAGCATATCAATTGCAGCTACCTGCAGATTTTGGGTTACAGACAATCTATGACCAGGTTCCCAAGGTCTACGACTAGATCTACCAGCTCTACGACTAGGTCTCAAGCGCTACGACCAGCCCCACGACCAGTCTTACGAACTTGAAGCCATACTTGGGGAAAGAAGATGAACTTGAGTCGAGGACGACTCCAATTCAAGAGGGGGAGGATGATGAGGACATCACTCTTTCGGATACATGCACTATGCAAAACCCTCCAGATCTGGTTGCTAAACTACAAGGTCCTATAACAAGAGCTCGTGCACGTCACTTAAATTATGAGGTGAGCTCATTTCTTGGTGCTAACAATTTATCTATGCAGAATGGTATACTACATAATAGCTGTGATCTTTTGTACTTAGGAATAATGGGAAGGATCCATCAAGTCCTGGTCATCTGCGTTGATTGCGCCCAAAAAGGAAGTCCCTCTGATTGCGTCGAGAAACGATTTTTGGATTGCAGAAGGTCTACGACCAGTTCTCCGTGATCTATGACCAGGTCTACAAGCTCCACAACCAGGTGTATCCGCTCTACGACCAGATTGGGAGTTAGTTAGAATCGTTGAAATAAGGTGCTGCGTCACCGTTTTGGGCCTAATTGGGCCTTGTAAGCGTGTTGAGGTCAAAGCCCATGTCGTGTACGCCTCTCCCCATGGCCGCACAACCCTAGGTCGACCTCCTCATGCCGCCCCCCCTCTATATATACAGAACCGCCACAGTTTAGGGTGGGGGTTTTTCTTAGATTATTCTGCCACTTTGCAGTTTCGCCGTTTATCGGTTCGAGGAACCCCACATTGTGAGCTTCAACCAAATCCGCAATATATCCCTCCATACTTAGAAAAACCAATTCCGCCGCCATACTTATCCTTCCACCTCATCGCATCTGGTCCAACGCTTATCCCCTCTTTTCCGCCATCAGAACCCCTTACTCACCACCGAACCCACGTCGACCATCTTACGCCGTACGTCGCCTTAGTGTTCCCCTCGCCCTATAAAAGGGAGCCCCAGCACTGCACCTCTCCCCTCATCCCATCCCTGCACTCCCTAGTGCCTCACTTCCTCCCTCATTGTCGAAATTGAAGTTCGAAGCTTGCTAGCCGTGAACCCTTCCTTCGTCATTCCTAACACCGTCGGCGACGCTCCACAGCCATATTCTTCACTGTCGGCATCGCCATCTCGTGTTCTACACCGCGCTCACATCACTGTCACCGGAGGACTGTCGGAGCTCCATCGTTGTCGTAAACCCGATCTTGCCACTGCTTTCTTCCTCGCTGCTGGCAACCTCATCGCTTCTCGCCATCGCCAACATGCGCACAAGGTTCCCCTCACACCCCTCTTTCATTTGGTACCCTTGCTGGACGTCGTCGTGGCACATAGCTGTTAGGACCCTGGATATGCAACCCCGAGACCCTCTATGCATTCTGAACTAGTCCCAGATCAGCAGCTAGCTCACAGAGTTACAACATAGATGAAATCATGTCCATACCACAAAACGGCTAAAGAAGCAGACAAAACAATATTACTTAGTAGCAAAAGGACCTTATGGTCAAGTCTTACAAGGTTTGCCACGCAGGGCTCATGATAACATACAACTTGCAGCGGAAACCAAAACAACTCGTGGAGGCCATTCGACGTGCCCACAAGCAATCGAGTGGAGGACATGGCCTAGCTCGTATGGTCTTCGAAGTAATCATTCTCGTAAAGCTTGGTGCTCCCTAGATCTACTTCGACGACTAATCAACAAATGGCATAATGCTGTGAGTACATAAAGTACTCAACAAGTCATAGGGAACAGTATGCAAATAGTATTCATGCAACGCTTGACAAGGATAGGTTTATATTTAATTTGCGAAAAGCGGGATTGACATTAGATACAATAAGTAGATTACAAAGCATGTTTTGAAAGATTAATATATAAGTAATCGAGTTTTTTTGAAACAACTCGTGAACACCCTGTTCACTTCCGTTTTGACTCAATTCTGCTTGCTAAGGTTTTGCCTTCCTTGCCCCCTCTTGCGTTGTTTCGACCACTAACACAGAACCGACTCAAAACCTTGCTAATTAGTTAGCCAGGTCCACCCCATAAATGGACTTGTGGTTGCACGGTATGCCCTAGATTAATGGCGCACAAAGTTAAGTTCTTCGTGATTACTCAGACGAAACATCCTTATCCTAGTGTGCTTCCTGCACCCCTTTACTGCACGATCATTCGCCTGAGTATGAATTCATTTTTTTCGTTCAGCACGACCAAATAGTAACCCTTGCCATGGCACAATAAATTTTACCAACAGTGACCGCGCCAGAATTTCATATATCATTAAATCAATTTTATCATCTTTGAATCATGTGATCGAGAGACCATCACATAACTAAAGCATGACTAAGCATAATACACACCCATATTGGTATCATAATAATGTCCAACTAGGATTACCCAACCTATGGTGTCTAAAGGTACATGTCAACATGTCGTTCACAATAATTCAAGGAGTCATATTGTCGAGTAAGTATTTAACTATTTTCCAAACCATTTTTTATACAATTAGCCATGCATGTTGATATGAACCAATATAATTTTGTAAACTGGGTACGACATGATAAAAGATCTATGACTTGCCTTCGTTGAAGAGTTGAGATGCTTCGATCGAGGTCATCGGGTCCAAGAATTCTACACGTACGAAAAGAGCCAAGTAAATAAAATAAATCCAAAGAAACTCCAAAGAAACTATCAAACTACAGCCAAAAGGAAGATATTGAATTTAGAAGAAGTTAGAAACTTAAATCACTCAAGTCGGAACTTGAACAAAAGAGAACGAGCTCTTGGGAGTTTGAAATCACAAGGACGAAAGGAGGTGCGACTATAGGTGGTCGGAAGGAGGTCAAACGAAGGCTTCGACTACCAGGTCCCAAGAAGGATACGACTACACAATGTGGCCGTAAAGGGATACAACTACTCAATGTGGTCGTACGCACATCCACTCCAACTCTAAATCGAACGTTTGTGTCAACCACGTTACATCTCAAACCCCACTTGTCAAATAAAACCGAACTTGGTTTCCAAAATAAAAAAATGAACTGACTCTGACTCGGACTGGTAGCAAGGAGAAGACCTCCCTTGTGTGCACATCACATTCATCTCTTGACTACACATGCAACCTCGTTGTGCATTAATTCCTTGTTCCCAAGACTGCACATGTGTGCATGCATGGCTCGGCACTTCATGCCTACTAGAAGATGACCCGCGCCAATGGCGCGGCTACGATTGGTGTTAGGGAGAGGAAAGCAGGAAGAAATGGCTATTGTTTGTTAGGTTTGGTTTTTATATGATGTAAGCTTGTAAACATAAGCAAGGAAAAACATATGTGACATAAAAAGGCAAAGTAGAATGTTTTGTCTACTGTATAAACAATATGAGGAAATCAAGTCTGGAAACGCAATAACCAGTAGCATGGTTGACAGAAGAGGTTATGGTTTAAGATGGTGAACAAATGTCCAGCATGTTTGAAACATGTGAACTTAATGTAAATGAATCTCAATAGATATTGATAAATAAAGAAGCAAATCACCTCTTTTTTTAATGTAGGGAAGAAAAACCTGTCAAGCAGGGGTAATGGAAGAACATTTTTGGTTCATTAGAAAGAGTTATATTATACGTGCTAAATACTGAACGACTTGTAAAGGCGTATTTCAGGTGTCTGGATGGAAGCAAAATGAGCCTGTGCTATATATAGTTATGCAGACATAGTTGTTGGAAGCATGTTATGGACATAACAGATCGAATGTCTAATCCTAGTGCGAATCTGTGGATCAGGAGTTGGTTTGGTAGGAGATTCATCAGTGAATAGTTTTGTGCGTACTTTTTCTATGAACGATGTCTCCTTTGGCCTAAAAACAATGAGATGTGGATGCAGCTTTAGTGATAAAGTGTCAGTGTGAGCAAGGAATGTTTCCTTTATGAATAGAGCAACGGAAACAAGATAGAAAGGTAAATACAATGGAGCAATGGCAGTCATAGTAGCCTGATCTGGTGTAGCAGGAGTTGTGTTCTTGTTGTGGCTATTGCTTAGCTGTTTTGTTGTGGAGAAGACATCACAATGTGTTAGAAAAAAATAGATAAGCTCTAGACATAGTACATAACGATAACGATTGATAATGCTGAAGAGGAGAGGCAGACCGAAAGTATGGAAAAAATAACGAAGCACAAACACATTCAAGGGTATTGATTGACCGTGTTCTATGTGGTAAGTAAGACTATAGGGCATAGCGATGATAATACTCTCATTGCTTATTATAATTTGAAGGTGGTGTAAAAGGTGAATCTCAAAGGCAAGGATGCATGGACGCGCTGTGAATGTATGACTACAACATCAAAGGGATTGTATAGGCGTAGTATAGACCAAAATGAAGTAAAATATGTACAGGTAGAGAGTGCTTATGTATTAGAATATGACAAATCTAGTGAATGACAGATAGATAATACATGTGCATAGGTGTAATGGACAGAAAAAAGTAGTATATATGGTATAAAAAATTGGAAGAGGGACATGTATGATGGTATTGTCTAGCAAAGAAGCTTAGGAAATGAATAGTTTCCTGAACGATTATAGTTTAGCTAGTGTTCACTGGACTTGTAAACATCTTTTTATTCTACCTATACAGCTAGACCAAATAAAATACTGTATAGTCAGCACAGGTAAGAGTTTGCAGAATCTGAAGACATGCCAGTGAGATCCTCCACGTTTGTAGGTTTAACATCAGTAATACTTAAACTTCGATTGATAATTTCCAAACTCCAAAGATTTATTCGGAAATCGTCTGCTGATATGAAAGTAGCGTAATCACTGCAGGAAAAAAAACAGAAAATAATATACGTCAATAAAAAAATGCACAGGGCACAGCCAAGCCAAATGTATATAGGGTGCAAATGAGCAAAATTTATAATAACTACGCATGTAAGGTGGGTGACGGCGCTTTAATTTCTCTAAAGGATACTGATATAGAGACCTACATACTAGTAAACCACAAACTAAACTCAACATATAAAAAAAATCAAAACACAAAAGATACGATAGCACTAAATAAAAATATCGTGTGGAGAATGACATATCTCAACTTAGCCTAAAACAGAACTATCTGCCTGCAGACTTTGGGGCATGATTACGTAAGCTTTGAAGTGGACCATACAGATAACTATAAAGTAATGTTACTATATTAGGCAGAAGTCATGGTTTTTTAGGTTTTCACTACCTTAATCTGAGCAGAAGTAGTTGAAGCACACGAAAACAATATAGAAAAAAAATTAAAACACGTAAAATACGATACCGCCAAATAAAAAGTATCATGTGTAGAATTATTTAGCTGAACTTAGCCATAAATGGAATTATCTTCATGTAGACTTTGGAGCATGTTTCTGTAAGCTCTGAAGTGAAATATACAAAGAACTACAAAGAAATGTTACTATATTAGTTAGTAAGCATGGGTTTGTTAGGGTTTCACAACCCTAATATGAGTAGAAGTAGTTGAAGCATATGAAAGCATGTGAGAAAATCTCGATATTATCAACAAAAGAGACCCTAAAGGATACGCAGAATTTTACTCTGTACTTCAGAGGCAAAACCATTTCGACATAACATATATCATATACAATACAATAGTTGTCAGCATGATCTCTGGCAACCTTGATTTAACTACAAAGAAAGAATTTGAAAACACTAAAGCATGTTTTTTTTTATTACATATAGAATGAAAGAAGGAAAGCACATCTGTAGGTAAATTCTGTTTTTTTTTGTAACATAATGGAGCAAGTCTATTTAATAGCCAATGAACCACTGTTGTGATATAAAATACATAATTTCATCAAGTATATATTATGATGTACGAATAGGAACAACGAGTAAAAGAATAGCTACGCAACCTAATGGAATCACGAGTTATAAACGTTTGTGCAACCGAATTTATCAGCCAAAGCCCTTCCAGTAAAAGAACCTAATGTCGCGCCAGACAGGGTTGTGCTAACCACCCATCCTGAGTGACAAATAGATGCATTGCAAAGCATATGGCAAAAGAATATCTCACAGAACCATGCTATCAAACTTTAGTGTTTATGTTTAGGCATTGTTCTTACCCCTTTAAAAAACAATGTGCAAATATTCCGTGGCCAAGTTTTTTTTTTTTTGCACAATTTATCTAAAATTTCAGGTGTGCCTTTTACAAACACCAAGAAAAGGGTACATACTAAAAGGTGCTAAAAACTACAACAATGGAATCACGAGTTATAAACTGAGCAGGTAGAAGGATGTCACACCCTGTAGCACGACATTTTCAGCAATCCCAAGATTCTTCGCAAGATATTCAAGCGTGCCATTGACCACACTACAGCACATACAATCAAAATGAACTATTCAGTTTTGCTAGAGATTGTTATTCGTCCATTAAAATTCAGATTATAAGGAGCCTGTGCTTTATCCCCTTGTGATGGGAAATTCTCTACTAAATAGTAATAGCGACAAAATACATACCCAAGATGGTAGCCAAATAAAATAGCCCCCAAGCAAGCAACACGAACATATGACAGAACATTTCCAGAAGATTTAGCTTGAACCTTCTCAGATGGAATATGCTTAGGGTCAACTCGATAAGATAGTAAATGAGCTGAGATTAGTAGACATGGTTAAACAGAAATTCCAGTTTCAACTTGCAAAAACAAAGCTATGAGCATAAGAACAACAAGTACAGGTTTGCAAATAATATCAAAAGGATCTAACAGTCTATAGACCATCGCACCATACTGTTTTTGCAAAATTTTGTAAAACAGTAAGAATAGATGTCGCAACTTATATTTCATGTTTTTGTTTGAACTAGTTTTCCCCTTTTCTGATCTGGATAACATCAAAAGAAATACTGCGAATCATAACATCAAAAGAAGTAGAAAGGATTTTTAAACAAAACAAATAGATATGCTAGACAGGAAATCAGATAACAAAAATAATGAACATTTTCTAGGTTAAGCAACAAATACAAAACCAATCAAGTCAAAGTCATGGCCTATAAATGAATCTATTGCCCAAAATATCATTAATGTTATCAGGAGTTCTAAAAAATGGCTATAAGTGAAATGATGTCTGGAGTGGTCATGAGACCTCATAACATCAAAAGAAATAGAAAGGATTTTTAACCAGAACAAATTGCTATGATAGATAGGAAATCAGACAACAAAAATATTGATGATGTTCTAGGCTAAGCAACAAATCAAGAAACAATCAGGTCAACGACATGGCTTATAAATGAATCTATTGCACAAAATATCATTCATGTTCTCTGGAGTTCTAAAAAATGTCTGTAAGCGAAATGATGTCTTCCGCAACTCGCACATCGCTGTTACAGGAGGCGCCGAGGCGACGTCTGGGGAGGGATACCGAGAGGGCAACATGGGAGGAAGAGGGAGGGAGTGGCGGCGAATGGGGAAGGCAGATCAAGGGGGAGCGGGGGAAGAGCAGGGAGGGACCTACAACGCTGATGGAGAGGGACTACGGAGCGAAGCGCGTGGGAGGGATGAGGCGGAGAGGAGGCACAAGGCCAGGCTGCGCTACGTAACGCAAGGAGACCGGTGATACCGGCGACGGTGGCCTAGATGGGAACAAGGCGAGGGGACGGAAGGGAAGGGACGCAAATAGGAACCACACCATTGGAATCAACCATGCCCACATAACACATTCGACAGTCACCATTTCCCCCTGTCATGTTTTTGCCCATCCAAATCCCCCATGTAAGCTAAAGCCATGCAAAGAAAACTCACAGTAACATCATCCACATCACAGAGAAAGGGGTAGAGAGTGGAGGGAGGGTAGTAGTTACCTCAGGCGATGCGGTAGCACCACCGGCAGTAACCCACCTCTATTCATCAGCATGCATGAATGAACACCCACAAATATCAACCAAATCAGTGAAAGAATCAACACTAAAATCCGAACTAAATTTTTTAAAAGGGAAAAGCTACTGGGAAGCAGAAATCGGGCGAAGCGGTGCCGGCGGCCGGAGGCCACGCCGATCGAGCCAGAGTAGGGAGGTGCGCAAGCCGGAGCAACCGCGGGGAGGTACAGGGCCAAGGCCTAGGGAGGCGCGCGGGACCAGGGCCAGGCTGATGTCGAAGGTGGAGGTGAGAGGTGGCGGCGCCATGGGGCCGGGCCGAGCCAGGGAGTTGGCGTAGGGAGGATGGCTGAGAGGGAGCAGACGGGCGGAGCAGAGCTCGCGGGCACAAGCCACCAGGGACACGGGCGGCTGCGGGCCAGCAGGCTGGAGCCGGCGGCGCAGGGCGCTAAGAAGGAGGCGCCATGAGCCCAGACCAAGCACTAGTAAGGATTGAGAATGGAGAGAGTGGAGAGGCGCGAGGATGCGGCAACGATGTGTGGGGAAGAGGACGCGACGGGGGAGGAAGAGGGAGGGATGGGCAGCACTGGCTGAGAGGGAGATAGAGGGGGCGATGGGGGAGGAAGAGGGAGAGACCGGCGTGACTCGTGGAGAGGCGAGGAGATCGAAGGGAGGTGAGGGGCAACACCGAGAGGGCGGCGTGGGAGGAAGAAAGAGGGAGCGGTGGCGATTGGGGGGAGATCTGGCAGGTGGCATGGGAGGAAGAGGGAGGCACCGACACGGCTGGGAAAGGAGACCAAGGGGGCAGCGTTGGAGGAAGTGGGGGAAGACGGAGCGGGCGGCGGCGGTTGGCGAGGGAAACTTAGCGGGCGGCGTGAGAGGAATAGGGAGGGGCCAGGAGGCGGAGGGGAATGGAGCAAGGGGAGGAGTGGCGCACGGGATGGATGGAGCAAGCGAGGAGACGAGAGGAGCGAGGTGGGTGGGAAGCTTCCAGTTTTTGGGGAGACGTGGGCTGCGCTTGGCCAGGGGTTCGCTCGATGCGCAAGGATCGGATCGGGCGACTATGAACACTCGCATGATCGGCGTGATCAGACTTTTGTTGTATCTCTTGGTCATGCTCTTGGTTTCTAAAAATTTGTGCACAATTTTAAACTTTTGATATTTGTATTGAAGTTGTGTTGGAAATTTCAAAGCTTTTAAACTTAAAATTCATTACTATTTGAAATCGAGAAAAATGTGTGAATGAAAGTTCTGAAAATAATTTATTCAAATACTAGATTATTTATCTTAAATTTTAATTATTTTACCAAATTTTTAGAAGTCATTTTACCTTCACCAAAATTCAAATCAAATCACTAATGCTGATTTGAAAATAATTTAATTCGACAAATTTTAAAATACAAAGTGTTTGAAATTATTTTCCTAAGTCCCTTGGGAATCTCAGTGTCCACAAAAAAATTCAGAAATTTTCAAATTTTATTTCTATTTCAAACCATAGGTCAAACTTGTGTTATTTTCGGTCAAACACTAAAACTCTAAATCAAAACCTAGCAAACCTTGTTCCTCCGACCGGACCCCTTCGCTGAACACAGGTCCAACCGAACCAACTCGCACCGACCACCCCTCCTCCTCACTTCAGGCCTTCTCTTCCACGTTTTACCCCCGCCGCCTCCGCGGCCTTGCTTCGCCACTCACTTTGCCCATGCGCACCACCAGGTCATCGCGGTTTGGTCTTAGCACCCCCAGTTTCGCCGACCTCGTCCACCGCTTCTCTGCCCATCTCGCGCCCACGCTTGGCAGTGTCGCGCGCCATCTTTGCCGGCTTTTCCGTGACCGCGCTTGAGCTTGCCCGCCTACGCGCGAGCTTTCTTCTCGGTTTACTCCGCCTCCTCTCTATTTAAGCCAAGCACTCGAGCTCACCTCACCTTTCTTTGCCTCCTCCAATCCTCCCCACTCATTCCGCTTCATCACAATATCTTCACGAGCTCCAATTGAACCATGAGTCGAATGCCACTCTTGGACCGCCACGCGCCTCGAGCTTTCGGTCGCTCGTGCGGAGCGACCACCCACGACCGCGTCACGTTGCGCCCCTCGCCTAGAAAGCAAACCCCTCGGTCAATTTGGAGAAACCGTCACCGTGGAGCTGCGCGCGGCTTCTTCTTCTTCGGCTCGGCCGGCCGCTTTCGCCGCGCGTGTCTACTCGGCGACTCCTCTCAATTCCTCCCTCTGGAGCACCACTAGGCTCCTTGGCGTCCTCACTGCGATCACTCACTCGTGTCGTCGCCTCGTCACCTCCACTGGCTCCACGCCACGCCACGATCCCTCCGGCTTCCTTGAACCACCGCGTTCACTTTCCGCCCACCACTCAGATCGCCGATTTATTTGCCGCTCGAGCGCGTTCTTGCCTTCCTCTGTCACCCCTCGACATCCTTGATTAGTTTAGCAAAGTCCTCGTTTAGAAAGGAGTTTACTGTTTGTGAGATCCACTACGGTGAACCACGTGCTCGTGTCGCGCGCGGTGAGATATTCTCCGTTCCTCCGTTCTCTCGGCGCGTCGCCTCGTCACCTCCACGGTAGGCGCCGCCTGCCGCCACGCCGCCAATGCAGCTCAAGCCGCTGCGCCACCCCTAGCTTCCTTGACTCGGGTAACCCATTTTTAGGTTCACTTTCGCGCACCACCACTCCGATCGCCAGACGATTTGCCGCTCGAGCCACGCCGGGCCTCCTGTTCTTGGTGTTCCTTCCTCTGTCTCCTTTGAAAAGTGGGGCCCACTCGCCAAACTATTTGCTAAGTCAATGTGATTAGGTCATCTTGATTAGTTTAGCAAAGTTGAAGATTGAGTTTAGAAAGGAGTTTAGACTTTAGCTCTCTGAAGCAATGTTTACGTGTTGTCGATGGCACTGAAAAGCGAGAAAAGATGTTGGGTAGAGGAGTTGTTGGATGAAAATCGAATGTCGGTGAATTCGTAAACCTATTAGATGACTAATTGACTACTCAAAAGCATTGTTTAAGTGAATATTCAAATTAACTAACCACCACTCTTACTCAGTTTGAATCATCACTCTGGGTGTGTGCAGAGAAGAGTGTTTTGATGAAATCTGTTTGGACATTAGACCTTGTAGCCATCTTTAGGCCACTCAAATAGGTTGATCGGTTGTAGGAAAACCAATTACGGATGAGAATATTGAGAAAACTAGCGAGAGGAGAAAAGATGTGTGCAAGGAAAAACTTGGGGCACTAGTGTTATCAATAGACTAATGATTTTGTTAATACAGATGAGTTACCTGTCTCAATTCTTTTAGTCGGTTGGTAAGTGTTTGTTAATGGCAAACATATATGAGAATCCTTAGAAGTGTGAAGTTTACGGAAAGCCATCGGAGAAATAAAAACTATAAATTTGTCATTTGAGTCACTACTTTGAGTTAGTAGCACTTAAGTTAGAGAATCTTGCTAGTTGTTAAGCGACAATGCGTAGATGGAAAAAATGGGCATTAGGATAAAGATTTTATTGTACTTAGTAATTAAAAGGATTTCTTTTGGGCTTTCACACACTTAAGTTAATAGGAGTAGCCTAAATCGAAAAACAATCTTTGAGCTTTCTAGTGGAGCTTTCAAAAGTTCTAACCTCATGATTAAAAGCTAAAACCTTGTTAGATGCATAAGATCACTAAGTAAACCCCTTAAGGGTTAGCCATTAATTCTTAGTCTAAGGGAGCAAAGTTGCTTAGAAGGCAAGAATTAGGTTATATGCATGTCAAATAACAGTAGACAGGCCATTATCTTAACTTCAAAATTTGTTACCATTTCAAATTAACCCCAAGTCCAATAATTTGTGTCTTTAAATTTATCTAAATTCATGATCTATCTTCTGTGTTATTGATTTTTTGAATGCTGTTGGCGTTCTGGTGTTTATTCGTTGTTTTTCGCTTTGGCAGTTTTTATCGCTAGATGACGTTGTTATCGAGTGATCCTCTGCGACAAGTTGAATATCTCTAGCAAGGCAAAGGCAAGCGGTTTGATCATATCCACTCAATCCCATTACTTTTAAAATCTAATACTTTGTTTTACTAAATGCGTATGCATACTTTTGTGTCAATAATTAATTTTGTCGATTAGAGGTAGTTAATCCCATTGCATTGTTGCCACGAAAATTGTTCACCCTGCCACTACCTTAGGAATATTATTCTCCTTGGTGAATTAGAGCCCTGAATGATTTAGGGCCTTTTATTTGTCTTTACGACATGATGCTTAGCAATGCTTAGATACCGGTAGAATTGGGCGGTTATCGACTTAGTCGGTAACCTTGATCACATAAAAATTATGATATCTTTGCATTTCAGCCTTTGTGCTATGTTTAATTGTGAAAACTAAAAATAAAAACAAAATGATTTCGACTTGGGCACAATGGTAAGATGGTGTGATTTTGGGTGTGACTGAAATGGTGCCCAGGTCAATTAAGGACCGAACATCTTGTGAGTGAATTTTTATCCAGGCATTTTGCGTGCTAACCACACTAGAGGGTATGGGACCTCTCTTGACTCGATGCTTTGGCGTGTATTGGCTCGGGTGTGAGGAGTGCGGGAGGATGGATGGTGGAGATGGGAGCATGGTAGTTGTCAAAAGCTTTATCTGAGTGGGTAGTTGTCTTTCGGCTTTACCATGTAAGCGTATGGATTTCTATCCATACGAGCGGCTCGTAGTTAATACACATATTGGAAAGTGTCTCGTAGGACTTAGCGTGTACGACATACCTTCTGGAAGTGCTTTGGCTTCAAGGTGATGAAGTGTGGGTACATTGGTACACCTGCGGGGTTTAAAACTATTCGAATAGCCTCGTCCTAGGTTATGGACACGCTTGGTAAGCTTTTCAAGAGTTAGACTACAACATTTTAATTAAAACTTGATGGATTGGTATGAGCGGGTGTTCATACTATTGTTGTGATGGCCATTGGTTTGGTCATCTCGGGATGTCTTTATGTTACTACTTCTTGTATCATTTATTATTTCTACAAATAAAATTTGAATTGTTAAACGCCTTCAAACTATTACATTATTGCAAAAGAAAATTGGTTTTGCTAAAAATAAGTCGAGCCCTCCACTTAAATAAAGCTTGCATGTAGTTAAATTATAGTTCATTACCCTTACACGTCGGTCTTGCAGTACAAAAATAATTTTTGTACTCGGTTGCTTTGCTTAATGTTTTGTTGCAGAGGAAGAAGGTGAGCCCCAAGGGCTTCCCTTTTGTGAGATGTCTTTTGGGTTTGACGACTAGCAGGCGGCGGTTGGTTGCCTTGTGGGTAAAGGCACACTAATTGACTCTTTTATTTATCGCCATCTTATGGCTTTTGCTTCCATTGTGTAGTTTTTATTTATCTTGTAATTTCTTTACATTGTATATTTGTAGTTTTGATATTGTAACCTCTCGTGTATGGAATTGATGCATAATTTTGTAACAGGTGTGTATCTTGCATTTAGGAAGTATACATATCTGAGGCTTAGTTTATTTGAATCGTAATGCTAGGGTCAATGGAAGGCTAAGCATTACAAGTCGAATAAACCGGGGTCCTCACAGGCGCTCTCATGGGCGGATGCTCTTGAGGGCATGGGTGTTCAGTCGAACACCCATTTTTTCTTCAAAATATCTGTATATAATAGATATATTAGATGTATATGTTATTAGTTAGACTAAAACTATATATTTGTATTATAAAATGAATCAGATTCGCATTTTCCACACCTTATCGTGACCCATATAACACATTAGGCTCATTTTCCTTCCTACTTCACCCACTAAACCCTAACTTTTATTTTCTCTCTCATCTTGTGGTCATGCGTGTGTAGGGGCTCAGACCTCAAGTGACAAGCGAGCAAAGCGCGGGCTCTGAAAGCAAGCGCGATCGGTGGGCACGGCGCTATAACGCTGACGGCAGCGGCGTGAGGCAGCGCGCAGCGAGCGTCTGTGCGCACCTCTGCGGGCGAGCAGATCGACATGAGCAAATGGGTGGTAACGTGATAAATAGGGAAGAAGGAGGCGGGCGACACCAAGGACCAACGCGGTAGCTAGGAGGTAGCGTGGCGGTGGGAAGAGAGCAACATATCCGGCTTACCGTCACCGTCCTCTCTCTAGATCTAGGTGTGTTCTCGCACTCCACTTCTTCTCACGACTCGCCTTCCGCTCCACTCTGGTTCTTTCGAGTCTAGCTTCTTCCTCTTTTCTTGGTTCTTTCTAATGGATGTTGTAGAAAAATACAATCTTTGTCTTGGGCAATGAGCAGATAGTTATACCTTTGTTACACATGTTTACATGCTAATTTTTGCTCTATGGAAAGAACATTTTTAGATTAGGTTCTTATTGATGGGAAAAGAGCAAAAGATAATAGGATCGACAAGGTATGCACTGTAAAAATAAATAAAAAGAAGCGAGAACTCTACCGATCACTATTAAAGGAAGAAAATAAGTTTTAGCATCTAATTTATATAACTGGAGCAGAGAAAAAGTGAAAACAACAACAACAAGACCAAGCACAAGTTTTATATTAAAAAGAAGACATGACCTCTACCAAGACAAAGCACAAGTTTTATTTTATTTTATTATATATACGCATATCATCGTATCATTGTTTGGGAGGAGATGACATCTCACGGTAACAACGTATTGGTATCGGTATATGCTCTTTTTGTTGGTGACGTAGCGCGCCTGGCTGAGCTCCAATCTCACGGGCCTTATATGTTAGTAATGCACGAGCACTGCATTGGGTTGCCCACCCTGCCTCCAGCGCAAAGCACATACTACATAACTCTGTTTGCCAACTACACGGATACCAACTACATTGGTGAGCTAGATTCTTCCTTTTATTCCTTCGCATACCAGCTCTTTCTTTTCTGTCTCTCAGTACTAATAAGTATTTCTCCAACTAGTCCATATCAACAAAAGAAGACAAGGGAGTAGATAGCGGCTGTAGTAACAGGACCCACGCGCTAGCGGCTACGGAGGCGGGCAAGGGTGCACAGGCTGCAATTGGGCCAGAATAGGAGTGCACTGGGCGAAGAGTAGAAGGATTCGGCCTACAGCTGGATTCGGATTTGAAAATAGTTTTCCAATTGTTTTAATCCCAGAAATTAAGTTTGTTCTTTTCTTGAAAATAGCAAACTAACTCAAAAGTAAGAAATTTTTTGGAGAGGCTATTTAGATCGCTAATAAATTATCCCCGGGTTCTGGACAAGTTTTAATTAATTTTCAAAATTCAAAACAGCTACTGAAAATGCAGAAAACATTTTCTTTAATGTAGAAAATTTCTCAAAAATCATAAATGCACACTTTAAATTTCTTAAGTAGACTTTTGAATTTTTTTTTTCAAATGTTAGAGTGGTGCACGATAGCGTTGCCGATGGCGAGGGACAAAGGCGGCGACACTCGGTTGTGCAAAGGGCTTTGCACTGGAGTGCATTTATCCAGGAATTGAGCAAGGTGGAGGCTAGCTGGGGAGTATTTGCGATGCTACAGGGATGGGCACGAGACCTATGGTCACCGGAGTTGGGCCGGTAGCGGTCATAGCACAAGCCTCTACTTTAAGCCAAAACAACTAGCAGGATAGCACCAAAAGGGTTTTAGGAAATCAGTACTGAGGTTAAAGACGACATAGTGGCACAGTGGTGGTCGAACGATGGATGATAGTGGTGGCTGAGGTAGGGCTCACGACGACAACATTCCCTGGCAACGAGTAGCTAAAATAGGGCTACACGTTAGAAACTAGGGAACACAGAGAAAGCTATAAATGAGCTCAGAGAAGTCAAGGTCTCATCGGAGTGGCGGCAATGTCAAGGGCTATGAGGGAGTCCGAAAAAGGGGAAGATGGCATAGGCACGACAGAGCACTACATGAGGGGCCAAATCAAGCTGGGGGTTTGAGCTAGGGGATCATATGGCTCAAAGAGATTCAATTGTCGAGGCATGTACTCATTGCACGGAGCGGGAACACGGGTTGAGATTGGCGGAGTGCGTCCACCGGAGCTGGGGACGTCGACCACACTTCGGACAGTACAGAACTCTTCAAGGGAGCTACTACAGGAGAAGTTGTGAGGCGAGGTGGGGCGAAGTGAGTTGTGAGTTCTGTGGGTGCTATTCACAGTCTGGGTGGAGGGGCGAGCTCAATGCACATAGCGGGTGTGTGCGTTGAAGGGAAGGAAATTTGCTGGGGGTGAGGCCCTCCTCCGCTGCCGTTGGATTCGGGGGGTTTGGATAAGCGGTGGATGGCTCTGGGCCTCCCTCGAGGCCCTCTCCTACTGGATTTTTTCCGTGTTGAAGGGCTAGGAAAAGAAGGGAAAGGGAGTGAGAGGGGGAGAGAGGGCGAAGCAGGCCGTGGCAGGAAAAGGCAAGGGGAATCGTTCAAGTGCTACAGGGAATGAGGGGCGAGAAGAATCATTAGGAAAAGGAAGGGATGAGAGAATTGTGGCGAGTTGCGGCACAACGCGGTGCTACAGTGGAATCCATGTCACGCTTAGGTGTGGCTCGGCAACAAGAGGAGGGAGATGGATCTGACCGGTGGTGTCATGGGCCCACACATTGGCAAGGTAGAGAGAGCGGCATCGGGGTGAAGGGAGTCTGACAAGTGGGTCCCGGTTTGTCTGTCTGGTTAAGTGAACGCGTAGCCCTCGAAATTATGCTTCAAGCAAATAGAAAACGTAAAATGGGCGATGGCTGAAGTTGAACGGAAATGGGCCAAAGGTGAAGGCGGTGGTGGGCTCGAGTGACTATTACGACCCAGATTGAATATGATGATTTTAAATTGATTTTTCATTTTATAAAAATGCAAAAATATTTTTGAGCTTTTAAGATAACAAATAAATTATAAACATTCCAAAAAATTTCCCATAAATATTTTTAAATATTTGGAACCCAATAAAAATATTTCCAGACTTTGAAATTTTTTTATTGATTTTATAAAAAAATCCTTTTTATTTTGGAGAGAAGGAAAACCATTTATAAATTCAGGAAAAATCGAAATGATTAGAATAATTATTTTCAGCTGGAATTTGGAATTAAGGCTATTACACAACCATCACTCACCAACTCATAAGTCTTGTATACTTGTAACAATAAACATAATAGAGATGCCAAATAACACTCAACTACAACTTTTGAGGAAATCATGTCGAATTTCTCATCATTGGATTTGCGCTAGTTTCATGCTCTAGTCCACCTTCATATCCATCTCGATCGAAGATCTAGCAAGGTTCTCTGTCTCCTCCGAAGATTCGACGAGGTTTACGGTTTAGGTGCACTAGATTTTATTTCGGGTTCACCATGGCCCAAATTTAGAGGGAGTGGGGGCGACTGTTAGTGATATGCCCTAGAGGCGATCATAGAGATAATTGTATCATGTCTATGTTTATGAGTTATTGAATAAATGTTATTCTATTCCTTGAATGAATCATCAGTTATAAAGATTAACAAGTATGTGACTTGTTGGTGAAGCTCTTTAACTTATATGATGTCATTCTAAATGTATCCCTGGTCAGATGTCACTAGTTAAAACTCTAGTGACTTATCGACTAGCACATGTGTTGATTGATGACCATGTTTCACCAGTCATAGATATGGAAAAATCAAATCAATAATGTGAACACATGTTTGAGAACATGGTGTTGGATTGACCCACCTTGAGACACTATTGAGATTATTATGATTTTATATGTCATTAGTTGGTCTCAAGTAATGATGATGTATAATCCTTAGACTTGAGATTAACATGGTTTCCTACATATGTAATAGTACACTTTGGGGTTGCCAAACACTACTCCGTAACTGGGTAGTTATAAAGGTAGCTTTCAGGTATGCTATGAAACATGTGGAGGGATGTGACCGATCGGATATAGGATTTGCCCCTCCTAACATAATGGGAGAGATATCTCTAGGCCCCTCAATGTGGTTAGATAAAGAAAATGCATGGTCATACCACTAGTGGTCGAAGAGTCAATCACGTAAAGTTATCCGACACTTGATTGAGAAAGTATTGAACAGTCCATGGATGACATATTATCTCACCTAGAGTTCAACCAAATATCGTGAGACAAAGGGAGAATACACGAGCAGGTCGTTCAGTTTTATCAGATACAAACTAGTCGTATAGAGATACAAACTAGTCGTAAACTAGTTGAACATGATCACTAACTGGTCGTGAACTAGTCGTAAGGAGTTACAAACTGGTCATGACTAAATATGAACTAGTCGTATAGAGATACGAGCTGGTCGTAAGTGATAAGGACTTACTCGTAGATCATATTGCATTAAGGTTCATCTGATATTATTTATGTGTATTCGAGAACCGTTATGTCCTGCTAGGAACCACTAACAACTCGTGGTCGAAAAAGGTTTCTGAGTCACAACTGACTACGCATGAACCTAACAGGTCACACACATAATGGGTTGGAACAAACGTGTTCGGATTGGATCCGTCATGGGCACTACATAAGGAGATGCATGAGGCTATTGGGAGAGTTGTAACAGACACACGAGTCACGTGAGTCGCTCCACTGAAACCCTAGCCGCCATCTTCTCGGAGACCCTACCGTGCGAGTTTATGCTAGCACACCAGTGTGCAGTGTTCTATCCCTAGACGTGTGGATACTGTAGAGGCATTGCTACGGTAGTTGTTGTAGTCGAGGACGTTCCACGACTTCTCAAGGAAGACGATTGGTTGCTAGAGGAGACGATCGACTCGCGAGGACGCTAGACTATCGACTACGACAACTACATCGACGTGCTCAACGTTGGACGATCGACTACGACTACTTCATCACATGTTCTACGTTAGTTCAGGTTACTCCAACTCTACTTCCGCTGCGCTGCACGTCTGGTGGTAATGATCTGTGATCTATTACTTGCTTGACTTCCTAGTTTACGTGGTAGAATTTTTGAATCACCAGCTAGCGTAGCCTACTCGTATCCCTTCAGTGACGCATGGCAAGGGGGTGGGGGTGCTGCTAGCAATGGGACAGAAAGGGTGGTGGGTGGTGGCGGAGGGCAGGGTGACAACATCCCAAGTGGCGAGTTAGGTTGGGGTGGCGGATTAGCGGCAGTGAGCTACCGGAGAAAGGGAATAGGATGGGAGGAGGCAAAGTGACACACCGATGGCAGCGCTGACGACTGGGGTGACACGATCATGGAGTCGGGAGGAGGTGCATGGGTAAGGTGTGGAATGACTACCTATTTGAGTGTGATATAGTCACTCCCATACAGTTCATTCCCACCTTGATTGAACCATTCACACAAGAGTTGGAATATTGCTTTTTTTAAAATACAAGAGTTTGAATGTAATTGCTAAAAAAACTTTTGAATGTCAGTTGAATTTCTGACCTTACGATGTTGCTTGGAAATTCGTGCTCCGGTTAGTGGGTTCTTCTTCTCCGATGGCGGTGGCGGTGAGTTACGACGGTGGTTTGTTGGATTAGGGTTATGGTTCACTAGGTTATAGGTTTGAGTTTCACCAGAGCCTAGATTTAGAGGGAGGTCGGGGCGTCGGAGGCGACAAGCTGTGTCGGGACCCAAAATGCACTGACCCTACGTAGTATTCTCGCACTAGTCCAGATCACGCTAGTGCACACAACGGTAACATAGGTGAATATCAATCCACATGCGAAATATAACATAAACGAATAGTTTGAGTAACAACTTAGAGTTTTGACCTTAAGGTCGGGTTACAACTTAATAAGCCACGCAGGCTAACACTAAAGAAGTACTGCAATGGAACGAAAATAAACTCGCAAACTCCAATCAAGACACCACGTGCAACCGATCGATCGATGACCTAGCGATCAACCTTCTTCCACAAACTCCTCCTCGCAAAGTGAAGACTCCTCCATCAGAGGTTTGGACGCAAGTTTTACAACAAGCGTGAGTACACAACCGTACTCACAAATCATACCACGAATGCAATATATAGACGCAGCTTATTCCAAAAGAATGGCTTCGTGGTTATTTTGCAAAATGCAACATTTGCAATTGAATACAAATAATAGATTGAAAGCATAATTTAGAACAAATAAGCAATATTAATTTAACAGATTGTTTCCACAAAGACACACAACTAAACCGATTGATTCACACACCATATGATTGAGATCACACACCCCAATCCCACATTTTATGAACACTACCCTCATGTGAAATCCCGGCGTTGTCCATGACCGAGGACGCGGCTATTCGAATAGATTGATTAACACTCTGCAGAGGTTTGTACACTTTACCCACACGATACAACTAGTGTAGCTAGCACTAATCGTAACAAAACAGTTCGTGACCGCCTCAACATTGACGTTCTTATTCACACAATCCCATATCACAAAGCTTAACCTATCCACGAACCCCAATGTTGAAACTCCGTAACCTACTAAGTTAGGTCTGTCACCAGACATGCGGTCGTCTGAAGATAGCTCGATTCAATAGCGCACAAAGTTAAGTCCTTAATTGACCAAGGCAAGACTTCCAGCTTTTTCTAACTAAACCACACGATGAATCCCAATCACAAAGCCACCAGATTCACACAAGATCCACCACTTGCCTCGCTCAAATCTTTTACCACCCGGTTGGTTTAGTGCAACACATGCCATCACGAGTAATAGCACACAAAGACACACGCTTTATCACACAGTTTCATAACCATTTAGTCAATTTCATAACTGCACTCACATGAGATGATGACTCGTAGTATGGCTAAGCAATTCTAGTCGGTCTAACCAACCATGTTGGCAATATGTTAATACCAACTAAATAATAAACCAAGCTAGGGCGACAAAAGATTAAGGTATACAAGTAGGCAAGGTGAACATAACAGTTTGGATCAATAACTAGCCCAAAAGCAGTTAAATACATAATTAAAGTAATTGCAATAATTCAACACAATATAATTTGGGAAAGTGGGATTCAATATGATCAAAGGTATGACTTGCCTTGGAATAGGTCTACGTACTGGTCTTGAACTTGGTTGAAGCCTTCTTCGACGAAAACCCCCGAAGTATCGACGTCTACGCACAAATGAAGCAAAACAACCAAAACAAATAAATAACAGAGGCAAAACAAACTTCAAAAATTAAATAAAAATAATAATTAGGTAGATCTCGAATTTAGACAAATTTAGAAATTTGAATGGGCTCAATCGGAGTTAGGATGCAAAAGTTATGGCCTTTGGAAGATTGAAAATACATAAAATGCTGAAAATCAGTATTACATGAATTTCCCGAATTATTTTCCTAAAGGAAAATCAGATTATTGCGCAAGCTGACGTTAGCGGAGGAATTTCGGAAAAAGAAATAATAAAAGAAATCTCTGACATGTGGGACCCACATGTCAGAGGCTAGGCTCACGGTGGACTAGGCCCACCGAGCCTCTGGCTCTGGGCTGGGCTGGACTGCCACGTAGGCGCTGACTTGTCAGACCACGTGGGCAGACACGGAGACACGAGGATGAGGTGGCGGCTGAGCTGGCATGCCACGGCGGCAGGGATCTACGGCCGAGACGACTTCAACTCCGACGAGGCGAACGGCGGTGACCGGCGGCGCAACAAGGTCACCGATCGCATGGTGGGGCCCAGGCGATCACATCCAACGGCTCCGATGCGGTGAAGGATGGCGACAAGGGCTTCGTCGGCGACGAGGGCTATGGCGGCGACTCGGGTCGACGGCTAAACGGCGATGGGGACCTCTGGTGGGGTTTTGAGCTGTAACATCCCAATCTTGGGCTTGTGTTTCAAATGTAAGAAAATCAGTAGGAATTAAAACTTTTTCTTACATCATGTATTTCCTGTTGTGCCAAACAATTCTTGTACAAGGGATTATGAAAATACATTGTCACAAGTCTAGTTGATCCAAATCTTGACATTCCAAAAATAATCTTGTCAAATTTTGTGATCATCCTCTGGAAATATTTTTCCTAAGTCTCTGTGATGGTATGTGACCCCTCTGAAAAATTTCACAATTTTTAGAAATTGTTTGAATATTTTTAGAGCGTACAAACTGTTTGACTCTCACCAAACATTAAAACAGAGCCTTGCAGAATTTTCGGAGATTTATTCATAGTATAAAAACCCTGAAAATTTTACACAAGGTTAATATCTGGGTTAGCAAGCTCCTGTAAAAATTTCATAATTTTTGAAGTTAATTTGCTACCTCAAATAAATCATTAAAAGTCTCTGTCCTTTTTCAAAGTCAAAATTGGCTTCATCGTTACTTGGGTTCGAGTCGGACTCGGGCTCGAGCCAATTGATTCGGTCCATCAACTAATCGCACGAGCCACTCTTAAAACGCCGTTGGATCTCCACCGTTGGATCTATATCGCACGGCCCGCGCGCGTGTAACCCTTCGGACCTTCCGGTTGCAAGTTTGATTGTCGACCGTTAGATCTCCATCCAACCATCGAGATGCGCCGAAACCTTCGGACCCTCCGGTTGCATTTTTGAATCAGAGCCGTTGGATTAAGATCCAACGCCCGCGTGTCCCTTCGTTGTAAACCGCGTTTGCGACGTGGGGCTATCTGAGCCGTTCGTTTCTAATCGTAAGGCTCGCATCCTCCCGATGTGTTTTAAAGCCCGAGGCGTGGCGCCGTGGCCGTCCGATTTAGATCGTGGGGCTCAATCGCCCGAGCTTTTTGCGCTGGTCATCTTCAACCTCCGCAGTGCGACAACGATTGCAAGGCATGGAGATGTCATTTCATGCTCCCTACGGCTACCTAGTCGACATTATGGGTCGTGGGAGACATTTTCGCCATGCCATGCCCTAGTGCACCAGCTATTATCTTTTCCATGTCTGCCGCGCATTGTGCTTTGTGTTTTGCCGCCCGAAAGATGTGTGGTGCAAACCCTAATGCTTTCTTGGCTTTATAAGCACTCTCAAGACCTCCTGGTATTTCTTTAGACCACCATCAAGCTACATTCTCAGTATTGGAGCTTAACACCTCAAAAATGGCAAAACGCCATTGTTGACCCGTGGAGCTCCATTGGTGTTCTTGGTGTTCCAGTGGTCCTCCTTCACGTTTCTTTGCCCTAACCTTATCTATTTACTTCCTTGAACATTTCCCCTCACTTAATTTTGGATTTGATTCTCAGGAATTGTCCAATTTGGGGTTTGTTCAAATTCGGCCGAATTTGGTCATCTTCTTCCTCAGCTCAGGTGAGTGCTCCATTTTCTAATTACTTGCTCATATAGCTTCTATGAATCATTATGAAGCTACAGTGATGCTTTGGTATCACTCATTTGGCTCAGGGTGTCGTTTTCAACCTTTCTTCTTCGGGTCCGCGAAGCTTTCAGCGTGATCAAGCATCTCCGGCCATCTTTGAAGCTTCTTGTCACTAAGGTAGCTTCTTATTAGTCCTTAGAAGCTTTAGCACCCGCATCCTAGGCTTGCAGTGGAGCTCATCGCGATTTTTGTGTTTAGCAGTAAGCTCCCATTTTCGTTTGTCCGGCTAGCCGGCGTTCTAGTCCTTCGCCGCCGGTGAGAATACTACCATTAGATTCGTTGTGCTATTGCGAATCCATTTTGGTCCTTGGTGGGCGCCGCCGCGGCCAGTGTCGCCGGCGATTTGCCGTTGAAACCACTCGGGTTTTGCCGGCACAGAGCTCCCGTTTTCGTCATTTGATTAGGACACATTAATTGCTAATCATTAGTTATTAATTATGTCTTAATCATTGTCGTTGAGCCACTGACTCGTGGGCCCGAGGGATTAAAATCAAATTCCAGTAGCCATTAGTGTCTCTCTTAGATCTAATTAATGATAATCATTAGAATCTTTAATCTCCCGAGGGGTTAACCGCCACTCGATCGGCGACAGTGCCGGTGCAATGGTAATCATTAGGTGGGTTAAACCGCCACTCGGCACGTGGGTGACTCGAAGTCACTGACATGCGGTCCCACATGTCAGCATCTCCCTTTGAACTGCGATCTATATCTACCGTTCGTTTCTAGATCTGTGGCCCTGATCTCTGTGTGCATTCGGACCCTCCGGATGCCTTGATCGTTCTCGACCGTCGATCTTGCGATCAACGGCTGAGATCGTGTGTGCAATCGGACCTTCCGACCGTTGGTGCGCTCTGGACCGTCCATCTGCAGATCTGCGGCTGGGATTGGCCCAAGCAACCGCACCGTCCGGATGCATACACTCGTGTGAGCCGTTGGATCGTGATCCAACGGTGGCTCGAATAGGTTTGGCGCGTGCGGCTTTTCGCGCACGTGAGCCGTAGGATTTTAGATCAAGGGTTGGGAGTTGTCCACGTCATATTCTTTTATTTGGGTTGTTCTGTATTTCGGTAAGTATTTGTTTAACAACTGAAAATGATATAAAAACTTTAGAAACTCATAACTAATTCATTTAAACTGCTTTTTAGATAATTCCAACTGTAATAAATTTGGTTGTCACTTTAGTTTATTATAAAAATGGATTTTAGCATGTTCCAGTAGCAGAAAATTGTATAACTAGGAATAACTTGAGTTCTGTCATTTTGAATATTCCAGAAATAGTTTTAATTTTGAAAAATGCATATCTTTTTCTGTATAAATCCAAATTGTGCAAAATCAATTTTGTTAAATTCGTCTGTTAATATACTTTCATATAAAATAGTATTTGAGCATGTTCATAATTCTGTAAAATGATTTGCATTAGAATTACAACTTAGAAAAATCATAAGTAATTATGTATAACCCCAAAATTCGTAAATCCAACTTTGCTGTTATTAGGATGTCATAATCTACCTTCTATAAAAATTTCAGACCTTAGGTCATTCTGGAAAATTTCGCCATGAACAGTATTAATTATTAATTAGGTTGTTATATGCTGAGAAGGAGCATTTTGCTCATATCTTTTGCATGCTTAGTCCTAATTGCATGGTTCTTGTTCCTGTCACTTTATAAAATCATTCCCTAGCTGTAGTGTAAATTTTATTAGATTTGGATGTGTTTTGCTGTTGGGATTTATTTGGTGTTCTTCGTTCTTATTTGCTTATCGCCTTTTCGCGTTAGGTTCCGAAGACAATATTATTAATCTTGATATTGAGCCACAGCAACCATCAGATCCTGCACTTCAGCCAGGCAAGCAGATGTAGCATTCATTTGATCATATTGTTCCTACTATTTTCAAAGTCTAATATATTGTTTGCAAATTCTATGTATGCATTGCTATGTTGTTTTAAACTATTGTCGATAGTTGGCCTACTAGATGCATTATCAGTAGGAAATGTTTATTCCTCTACTACCAAGCCTAGGTTACTTGTCGTGATTTTGGGTTCACTGGATGGACCCTTGTCACTTAGTAGTTTACGTGTCATTATGCTTAGCCATGCTTAGTTATCGGTAGAAATGGGCAGTTATCGACTCGTCGATAACTTTGATCACACAAACTATTACTATGTGTATATTTCAGCCTTGTGCTTTGTCTAAATTGCAAAACTAAAACTGAAAATGAAAACAATTTAGACTTGGGCACAATGGTAAGATGGTGTGATCTTTTGGGTGTGATTGGAATGGTGCCCGGGTCAATTAAGGACCGAACTACTTGTGAGTATCTCATATCCGAGCATTACGTGCGTGCTAACCACACTAGAGGGATATGGGACCTCTCTTAGCCGAGTACTTTGGTGTGTTAATTAATGAGTCGCGTGGTGGGTTGCATATTTGATTATATGCAACATGGACACGCTTGTAGGAGGAGAACACCACGAGGCGGTGTATCTTGCTCCACGATGGGTCCTTGTGATCCATATTTCGCCTGCAGATCACTAAGGATTAACCCCATACGTGCGTCTCTTGATTAGCATATTCCATTGGAAAGGGTTCAGAGGACTTAGCCGTGCTGGGCATACCAAAGGAAGTGTGCTTAATAGCTTGGCAAAAGGCGGTGCAAGTGTGGGTACATTGGTACACCCTCGCAGGATTAAAACTATTCGAATAGCCTCGCCTAGGTTATGGACACGCTTGGATAAGCTTTTCAAGAGTTAGACTACAACATTTTAAAATTAAAACTTGTTGGGTGGTATGAATCGTGATTCATGCATATGTTGTGGTGGCTTTGGGAAAGTCACTTCTAGGTGGATACTTGTTACTTATGTTTACTCATTGTTATTTAAATGCTTAAAAACAGATTTTACAAATTGTTGTTCAATCTATTACAATATTGCAAATAAATCTTGCTTCATGCGTCCAAAGAACCATATAACCACATTCCTTTGAATACAACTTTCATGTAGCTATGTATAGGCTTGCTACTCGTAAGTCTTGCGAGTACATTTTTGTACTCACCGCATTGCTTGTGTTGTGCAGAGGATGATAGTGAGTCCGATGGACCTCACTTTTGTGAGTTGTCTTTGGGCGCTTCTGGGCGATTAGCTTGGCGGCGGCTCGGTTGCCCTGTGGTGTTATGTGGCTAACTTGGTCGTCTTTTGGTTTAAGCCATCTTATGGCAACTTTGCTTCATTATTACTTATTTGGTACTTATGTCATTTGGCCGGTCGGTTGTGTTGTAATAACTTATATTATGTATGTCTTTGGTAGACTTGTTATATTACATTGTATGGAAATGATGCATGCTTGGAATTGATGTATGTGTCTTTGCTTGTTCGGGAGGCACATGTTCATCGAGACGCTGATTATTCTATTTGTGATACTAGAACCAGTGGAAGGTTAAGTATTACAAGTTTAATAAACCGGGTCTCACAGAGCTTGGTATCGAGCCATACCGACCGTAGAAACCCCTAGCTTGGTCGTCCCTAGTATATTTTGAAAACCTACTTTCCAAATATCGGTGCTTCCTGAAAATCTTAAGTAAGTTCTCGATTTTACTCCTCATCTATCTTAGTTTGCTCATCTCACCTCATTCTAAACTAAATTTGAAAGCTGAGTTTTCCTCTCATCTCCTTCAAAAGATAGTTGTTAACCGAGTAAATTGGTTTGGGTAAACCATGAGAGTTATAAAATGAAAGTGTTGGCTGTTTTGAGAAGATTAGGGCTGCAATTGGAGCTACAAATTTCGCCAAGAGGTGTGAAGAAGAAAATCTGACAGCAAGCAAGAAATTTCTGGACAGCTAGCATTTAGGTAGTAAAAGTGCTGAAAATGAAAGGTTAAATCCACTAAAATTTGTGGGAATAAAAGGGTAAGAAGTGATATGAGATAGCTAGTATCTAACCTTTCTCTAGTAAATTTACCACCCTATTTCCTAGCTGTTTGAATAGAAGTTAAGTTCAAATTTTTCTTCCCGAAAATTGATTACTCGTTTTCCATACGAGTTAGTCATAATAGGAAGATGGTTGTTATCTTTATGATCTTGCTGTAATTTTATGTGGTTACTTGAGCTTTAAAAGGTTGTTTTGGTTAGAGGTTAGTTGTCTTCTTTGTCTCCTGTTCGAGTTGTGTTTAACCTATTTTTGTGGAACAGATGACAAGAACGACTCAGCAATACCACCACTGGTTCCGATGAGGAGCTTCCCCCTCCTCCGACCATGGCTGAGGTTCTGGCTCAGATCGAGCGGAATCGCATGGACCAGACCCGGATCTTGGAGGTCATTGCGAGGAACACCTCCGCTCCCGCCGCCGCCGAGTGATCTGGAGGTGGTGGCTACCGGCCTCGTGGTGGGCTTGCGGAGTTTCTCCGCACGCACCGCCACCCTTCTCTCGATCGGAGGATCCACTTGACGCGATGATTGGTCTGCGCCTTGTTGAGCGAAGCTCAATATCGCTCGCCCGGAGCAGAGCGGGCACTCTTTGCATCCCATCGGCTGAGGTGCGGCACTATCTTGGTGGGAGAACTTTCGCCATGCACCGCAGCCACATTGTCTCGTGGGATGAGTTTCAACCGCTTTTAAGTCGGGCCCACATACCTGATGGCCTGATGAAGCTCAAGAAGAAGGAGTTTCTTGCGCTTAAGCAGGGGCGCAAGTCTGTCTCGGAGTATCTTTACGAGTTTAACCACTTGGCTCGTTATGCTCCGGGAGAGGTGGCCTCTGATGAGGCTAAACAGGAGAAGTTCATGGATGGTTTGTCCGAGGAGCTGCAGGACAAGCTATCTATAGTGGACTTTGCTGACTTCCAGGCCTTGGTTGACAAGGCCATCGTCGCCGAGCACAAGGCGGCGCGCTGGTGAGTCCATAGCGCAAGTGGAGGCCCATCGGCCTCGCATGCCGGCCTCACTCGTCCCGTGTTGGGCCCGCACTGGCTCGTGCTTTGGTTTCCACCGCCGAGGCCGTCGGCGCCGATTGCTCGCCCCCGCATGCCGTGTTTGACCACGTGCACTGCGACCAAAGAAGAGTTGCGCCCGCAACCCGTGCCATCGATGTTACCGCCGCGCGCAACAAGAAGGGCCACTATGCTAGCAGCTGCCCTCGAGGATTGGAGCAGCCCTCGTCCTAATGGAGGACGCGGGAATGGTCACACACCCACTGTAAGGTGATCCGTAAGACTCGTGGTGTCGGGAGTGGTCGAGTCAACCACATCTCGGCGGAGGAGGCTCGAGAGGCACTCGACGTTGTGTTGGGTAATTCCTTGTTAGTTATCGTCCCGCAGTAGTATTGTTTGACTCGAGCTTCACATTCCTTTATTTCGAGATCTTTTGTCTGCTGATTGTGACCTTCACTTTGTTCCTTTGGGGATACCTTTGCTTATTCGCTCTCCGGAGCGGAAATGAGAGTCGATCAAGAATGTCGGGCGCCCCTATTAATATTGAAGGAGTGGAATTCTTGGCGAATCTCATCTTACTTGATTCAGCGCGCTTAGATGTGATTCTTGGTATGGATTGGTTGTCCCAACACTTGGGGCGATCGATTGTGCCAGAAGATGGTTTTCCTCACTAGTCCTCACGCGAGCAAGTTGGGATTTCACCACGGTGCAGGGCCACACCTTTGTGCCCTTGAAGCTAAGCTACCATGGAGATTCGTGGATGTGCACACCGATGTGACTTTGTGGACGTCTTCCTCGAAGATTTGCTCAGTATGCCTCGCTTCGAGACTTGGAGTTTGTTATTGAGCTATTGCCCTGCATCGCTCCGATTTCTAAGGCGCCGTACCGAATGCCTCCTAATGAGTTGGAGGAGCTAAAGAAGCAGTTAGGTGAGCTTCAAGCAAAGGCTTCATCCGTCCTAGCTCATCTCCTTGGGGTTGTCCAGTTATTTTTGTGAAGAAGAAGGACAAGACCTGCGATGTGTGTTGATTACCGTCCATTGAATGAAGTGACGGTGAAAAACAAATATCCTTTGCCTCGTATTGATGATCTCTTTGACCGCTTGGACTGGGCTTGTGTGTTCTCCAAGATTGACTTGAGATTGGGGTACCATCATGTCCGGATCGTACGAGGATATTCCTAAGACGGCGTTCACTACTCGTTATGGCCTTTACGAGTACACCGTCATGTCTTTCGGCTTGACCAATGCTCCAGCTTTGTTCATGAATCTTATGAACTCGGTGTTCATGGAGTATTTGGATAAGTTTGTTGTGGTTTTCATTGACGACATTCTTATCTACTCCAAGAGTGAAGAAGAGCATCCGAGCATCTGCAGATTGTATTGGGAAAGCTGCGTGAGCATCAACTGTATGCTAAGTTCAGCAAGTGCGAGTTCTGGTTGAAGGAAGTGGCATTCTTGGGCCATGTTCTTTCAGCAGGTGGTGTCGCAGTAGATCCTAGTAAGGTCGCGATGTTCTATCTTGGGGCAGCCAAGTCGTCACCACCGATGTGAGAAGTTTCCTTGGTTTAGCGGGCTACTATCGCCGCTTTATCGAGAACTTCTCCAAAATTGCTAAGCCCATGACCGAATTGCTCAAGAAAGAAAAGAAATTCGTGTGGTCATCGCTTGTGATTTGAGTTTTCAAGAACTCAAAAGGCGATTGACGCCGGACCAAAGCTTGTTCTCCCGATGTGCATAAGAGCTTTGACGTTTATTGTGATGCCTCTCGGCAGGGACTTGGTTGTGTTCTTATGCAAGAAGGCAAGGTTGTGGCCTATGCATCGAGGCAGTTGAGGCCTCATGAACTCAACTACCCTACCCATGATTTGGAGTTAGCCGCAGTGGTTCATGCACTCAAGATTTGGCGGCATTACCTCATTGGTAATCGCAGTGAGGTGTATTCGATCACAAGAGCTTGAAATATTTGTTCACCCACAGATCTGAACCTCGAGCAGAGAGATGGTTGGAATTGATCAAAGATTATGATATGGGCATTCAAGATCACCGGGCAAGGCTAATGTTGTTGCGGATGCACTCGATCGCAAGGTGTATTGCAATACCTTGTCACTTCAAGAGCAACAACCTACCCTTCTCGAAGAATTTCAGCGGCTTAATTTGGGATTGATTGAGCATGGTTCTCTTGCTACCTTGGTTGTGCAACCGACTTTGGTGGAACAAATCAAGGCTGCCCAATGAGATGATGTTGGTGTGATCCAAATCAAGCGTAACATCAAGAATGGGACAGCTAAGTGCTTTTCGAGGATGAGCACGGTGTTGTGTGGTTTGGACAACGCCTTGTGGTTCGAAGGTCATGGAATTGCGGGATTTGATTCTCCGCGAGGCCCATGACTCCCTTTGTCTATCCATCCTGGAGCTACCAAGATGTATCAAGACCTTCGACAGAGATTCTCGTGGACTCGCATGAAGCGAGATCGCCGTGTTCGTGGCCGAGTCGCGACGTGTCTTTGTCGTGTCAAGGTGAACATCAACGCCCAGCAGCCTTCTTCACCTTTGCCAGCACTCGAATGGAAGTGGGATTCGCTGGTATGGATTTCATCACCGGTCCGCCCGTGCATTTCTTCCGGGAAGGATGCTATCCGGTTGTCATTGATCGATTGACAAAGGTGGCACATTTTCGCGCGGGCGTACCAATCTCAGTGTTAGTCACCGGCGGATCTCTATGTGTCTCGCATTGTATGTTTGCATGGTGTGCCACGAACGATTGTGTCGATCGTGGTTCTCTTTTCACCTCTCGCTTTTGGTATAATCGCAAAGGCGATGGGTACACGCTCTTTTTTCGGTTCGACTTATCATCCTCAAACTGATGGTCAGACGGAGAGAGTCAACCAAGTATCGGAAGATATGCTCCGTGCTTGTGTTCTTTCCTATGGAAAGAAGTGGGAGAAGTGCTTGCCATTTGCAGAGTTCTCCTACAACAACAGTTTCCAAGCTAGTCTTGGCATGACACCGTTTGAGGCTTTGTGTGGGAGGAAGTGTAGAACCCCATTGAACTGGTCGGAACCGTGAGCGCCGCCTTGGGCGATTCCATCAATGAGGCCGAAAGTCAGGTCCAGCTGATTCGTGAGCATTTGCGCGTGGCCCAGTCCAGGCAAAAGAGCTATGCGGATCGTCGTCGTCGGGAGTTGAGCTTTGAGCCCAATGACTTTGTTTATCTCAAGGTCTCACCCTTGAAGGGCCATCAGCGTTTTGGCGTCAAGGGCAAGTTAGCTCCTCGATATGTTGGGCCTTATCGTATCATCGAGAAGATTGGAGCTATTGCATACAGATTGGAGTTGCCAGCTTCACTTGAGGGTGTGCACGACGTGTTCCATGTGTCACACTTGAAGAAGTGCCTCCGTATTCCAGTTGAGGAAACTCCGTTGGAAAATCTCGATGTGCAAGAAAATTTGACCTATCATGAGCATCCTGTTCGTATTCTCGAAGAATATGAACGAAGGACAAGGAACCATGTCATCAAGTTCCTTAAGGTTCAGTGGTCAAACCATTCTGAAGATGAGGCAACTTGGGAGCGCGAGGATCGTCTTCGTGCAGATTACCCATCCTTCTTCTCCGAGTAAAATGTAATCTCGGGCGAGATTCTTGTAAGGGGGAGGTTTTGTAACATCCCAATCTTGGGCTTGTGTTTCAAATGTAAGAAAATCAGTAGGAATTAAAACTTTTTCTTACATCATGTATTTCCTGTTGTGCCAAACAATTCTTGTACAAGGGATTATGAAAATACATTGTCACAAGTCTAGTTGATCCAAATCTTGACATTCCAAAAACAATCTTGTCAAATTTTGTGATCATCCTCTGGAAATATTTTTCCTAAGTCTCTGTGATGGTATGTGACCCCTCTGAAAAATTTCACAATTTTTATAAATTGTTTGAATATTTTTAGAGGCGATCAAACTGTTTGACTCTCACCAAACATTAAAACAGAGCCTTGCAGAATTTTCGGAGATTTATTCACAGTATAAAACCTCTGAAAATTTTACACAAGGTTAATATCTGGGTTAGCAAGCTCCTGTAAAAATTTCATAATTTTTGAAGTTAATTTGCTACCTCAAATAAATCATTAAAAGTCTCTGTCCTTTTTCAAAGTCAAAATTGGCTTATCGTTACTTGGGTTCGAGTCGACTCGCTCGAAGCCAATTGATTCGGTCCACCAACTAACGCACCGAGCCACTCTTTAAAACGCTGTTGGATCTCCACCGTTGGATCTATATCGCACGCCCGCGCGTGTAACCCTTCTGACCTTCCGCTTGCAAGTTTGAATGTCAACCGTTAGATCTCCATCCAACCATCGAGATTTCCCGAACCTTCTCTGACCTCCGGTTGCATTTTTGAATCGAGTCGTTGGATTAAGATCCAACGCCCGCGTCGCCTTCGTTGTAAAACCGCTTTGCGACGTGGGGCTATCTGAGCCGTTCGTTTCTAATCGTAAGGCTCGCATCCTCCCGATGTGTTTTAAAGCCCGAGGCGTGGCGCCGTGGCCGTCCGATTTAGATCGTGGGGCTCAATCGCCCGAGCTTTTTTGCGCTGGTCATCTTCAACCTCCGCGGATGCGACAACAAGGCAAGGCATGGAGATGTCATTTCATGCTCCCTACGGCTACCCTAGTCAACATTATGGGTCGTGGGAGACATTTTCGCCATGCCATGCCCTAGTGCACCAAATCTATTATCTTTTCCATGTCTGGCCACAATTGTGCTTTGTGTTTTGCCACCAAAGATGTGTGGTGCAAACCCTAATGCTTTCATGGCTTTATAAACACTCTCAAGACCTCCTGGTATTTCTTTAGACCACCATCAAGCTTCATTCTCAATATTGGAGCTTAACACCTCAAAAATGGCAATCGCCATTGTTGACCCGTGAGCTCCATTGGTGTTCTTGGTGTTCCAGTGGTCCTCCTTCACGCTTTCTTTGCCCTAACCTTATCTATTTACTTCCTTGAACATTTCCCCTCACTTAATTTTGGATTTGATTCTCGTGAATTGTCCAATTTGGGGTTTGTTCAAATTCGCCTAAATTGGTCATCTTCTTCCTCACCGTGTGAGTGCTCCATTTTCTAATTAATGGCTCATGTATCTTCAGGCATTATGAAGCTATTTTGATGCTTTGGTATCACTCATTTGGCTCTGTGGTATCTATCTCAACCTTTCTTCTCCAAGTCCGGCGAGCTTTCACCGTGATCAAGCAACTCCGGCCATCTTTGAAGCTTCTTGTCACTAAGGTAGCTTCTTATTAGTCCTTAGAAGCTTTGGCACCCGCATCCTAGGCTTGCAGTGGAGCTCATCGCGATTTTCGTGTTTAGCAGTAAGCTCCCATTTTCGTTTTTCCGGCTAGCCGGCGTTCTAGTCCTTCGCCGCCGGTGAGAATGCTACCATTAGATTCGTTGTGCTATTGCGAATCCATTTTGGTCCTTGGTGGCGCCACGCGGCTGTCGCGCTACGATTTGCCGTTGAAACCACTCGGGTTTTGCCGGCACAGAGCTCCCGTTTTCGTCATTTGATTAGGACACATTAATTACCAATCATTAGTTATTAATTATGTCTTAATCATTGTCGTTGAGCCACTGACCAGTGGGCCCAATATCCTTAAATCACTCTCTGGTTCAATCCCGCACTGTTCCGACATCATTAATGTTAATCATTGGTTAATTAATGCGTCGGCATTTAATTCCTGTCGGAAATCTCCTCTGGGTCGCTGACTTGTGGGCCCGAGGGATTAAAATCAAATTCCAGTATTCATTAGTGCCTAGTTAATGGTAATCATTAGAATCTTTAATCTGCCCTAACCGCCACTCTCGCCGTTGACATGGGCCCAGCAGCGCGCACGTGGGTTAAACCAACTAGCGTGGGTGACTCGAAGTCACTGACATGCGGTCCCACATGTCAGCATCTCTCTTTGAACTTCGATCTTTAGCCACCGTTCGTTTCTAGATCTGCGGCCCAGATCTCTGTGTGCATTCGGACCCTCCGGATGCCTTGATCGTTCTCGACCGTCGATCTTGCGATCAACGGCTGAGATCGTGTGTGCAATCGGACCTTCCGACCGTTGGTGCGCTCTGGACCGTCCATCTGCAGATCTGCGGCTGGGATTGGCCCAAGCAACCGCACCGTCCGGATGCATACACTCGTGTGAGCCGTTGGATCGTGATCCAACGGTGGGCTCCGACAGGTTTACGCGCGTCGCGCTATTTTCTGCGCGCGTGAGCCGTAGGATTTTAGATCAAGGTTTGTCGAGTTGTCCACGCCGTATTCTTTTAGTTGGGTTGTTCGTATTTCGTAAGTATTTGTTTAACAACCAAAATGATGTAAAAACTTTAGAAACTCATAACTAATTCATTTTAATCGCTTTTAGATAATTCCAATCGTAATAAATTTGGTTGTCACTTTAGTTTATTATAAAAATGGATTTTAGCATGTTCCAAAGAGCGTAAAATTGTATAACTAGGAATAACTCGAGTTCTGTCATTTTGAATATTCCGTAAATAGTTTTAATCTTGAAAATGCATATCTTTTTCTATAAATCCAAATTGTGCAAAATCAATTTTGTTAAATTCATCTGTTAGTATACTTTCATATAAAATAGTATTTGAGCATGTTCATAATTCTGTAAAATGATTTGTATTAGATTTACAACTTAGAAAAATCATAAGTAAATGTGTATAACTCCAAAATTAGTAAATCCAACTTTGCTGTTATTAGGATGTCATAATCTACCTTCTATAAAAATTTCAGACCTTAGATCATTCTCGAAAATTTCGCCATGAACAGTATTAATTATTAATTAGGTTGTTATATCTTCGAGAAGGAGCATTTTGCTCATATCTTTTGCATGCTTAGTCCTAATTGCATGATTCTTGTTCTGTCACTTTATAAAATCATTCCTAGCTGTAGTGTAAATTTTATTAGATTTGGATGTGTTTTGCTGTTGGGATTTATTTGGTGTTCTTCGTTCTTATTTGCTTATCGCTTTTTAGCGTTAGGTTCAAGACAATATTATTACTCTTGATATTGAGCCACACAGACCATCGATCTGCACTTCACTTCAGCAAGCGGATGTAGCATTCATTTGATCATATTGTTCCTACTATTTTCAAATGCTAATATATTGTTTGCAAATTCTATGTATGCATTGCTATGTTGTTTTAAACTATTGTCGATAGTTGGCCTACTAGATGCATTATCGTGAGGAAATGTTTATTCCTCTACCATCAAGCCTAGGTTACTTGTCGTGATTTTGGGTTCACTGGATGGACCCTTGTCACTTAGTAGTTTACGTGTCTTTATGCTTAGCCATGCTTAGCTATCGGTAGAAATGGGCGCTTATCGACTGCCGATAACTTTGATCACACAAACTATTACTATGTGTATATTTCAGCCTTGTGCTTTGTCTAAATTGCAAAATTAAAACTGAAAATGAAAACAATTTAGACTTGGGCACAATGGTAAGATGGTGTGATCTTTGGGTGTGATTGGAATGGTGCCCGGTCAATTAAGGACCGAACTACTTGTGAGTATCTCATATCCGAGCATTACGTGCGTGCTAACCACACTAGAGGGATATGGGACCTCTCTTAGCCGAGTACTTTGGGTGTGTTAATTAATGAGTCGCGTGGTGGGTTGCATATTTGATTATATGCAACATGGACACGCTTGTAGGGAGGAGAACACCGCCGAGGCGGTGTATCTTGCTCCACGTATGGGTCCTTGTGATCCATATTTCATCGGCAGATCACTAAGGATTAACCCCATACGTGCGTCTCTTGATTAGCATGTTCCATTGGAAAGGGTTCAGAGGACTTAGCCGTCTTGATACCAAAGGAAGTGTGCTTAATAGCTTGGCAAAAGGCGGTCCAAGTGTGGGTACATTGGTACACCCCTGCAGGGATTAAAACTATTCGAATAGCCTCGTCCTAGGTTATGGACACGCTTGGATAAGCTTTTCAAGAGTTAGACTACAACTTTTTAAAATTAAAAACTTGATGGTGGTATGAATCAGGGATTCATGCTATGTTGTGGTGGCTTTGGGGAAAGTCACTTCTAGGTGGATACTTGTTACTTATGATTACTCGCTGTTATTTAAATGCTTAAAAACAGATTTTACAAACTGCTGTTCAATCTATTACAATATTGCAAATGAAACTTGCTTTATGCGTCCAAAGAACCATATAACCACATTCCTTTGAATACAGCTTTCATGTAGCTATGTATAGGCTTGCTACTCGTAAGTCTTGTGAGTACATTTTTGTACTCACCTGCATTGCTTGTGTTGTGCAGAGGATGATAGTGAGTCCGATGGACCTCACTTTTGTGAGTTGTCTTTGTGGCGCTTCTGGGCGATTAGCTTGCGGCCGGTCGGTTGCCCTGTGGTGTTATGTGGCTAACTGGCCGTCTTTTGGTTTAAGCCATCTTATGGCAACTTTTGCTTCCTTATTACTTATTTGCTACTTATGTCATTTGGTAGACTTGTTATATTCATTGTATGGAAATGATGCATGCTTGGAATTGATGTATGTGTCTTGTTCTGGGAGGCACATGTTCATCGAGACGCGATTATTCTATTTGTGATACTAGAACCGGTGGAAGGTTAAGTATTACAAGTTTAATAAACCGGGTCTCACAAATCTCCTCGCACATTGTGAGCCGTTGATTTTCAATCGAACGGGCGAGGCTATGACGCTACGCGAGCCGCCCACCGTGGCGCCTCTAATCTCCGCCGTTGATCTTAATCTAACGATCGAGGTTAGTGTATGCAATCGGACAACTCCGATCCCCTTCTAATCTCCACCGCTCATTCACGATCCAAGAGCGCCGCCTTTCTTTTTAAACTTAAAGGCGCTTTTATCCGAGCCGCCGATTCAAATCTTACGGCGCCTCTTCCCGTGCTATTAAGGCCGCGTTTCTCGGGCCGTTAGATTTTCATCGTATGGTCCAGAGCGATGTATGCATTCGGACGACCGAGTCCCTCTCGATCTCCGCCGTCCATTCTCGATCTAACCGCTCGTTTCATTTTGAAATAAAGGTGCTCGGCTATCCGGGCCTTGATTTAAATCTCACGCGCCTTTTTGATCGAGCGCAGCTTAAGGCCCAAATTTAGTGGCCATTGATTTTAATCGTAGGGTCCGCACTTGTGTATGCAATCGGACCATCCGGTTCTTTGTCCCATCTCGATCGTAGAGATCCAATCTAACTGTCCGCGCCATCTCATCTAATCGAGTGACGTATTCTTTAATTGACCGCTGATTCCAATCCAACGTCCATATTTGAAAGTAGATCCCGAGATTCCTTCGGCTCTGTTAAATCTCGATCGACCGATTGAAATCGCACGGTCCATATTAAAGTTACCGATTAAAACCGCTTAACCTCTCTATTTATCACACCGCCATTTCTAATCTGACGATCGATGTTCTTTGAGGCTTTAGGAGAGCGCACGGCCGTGGATCGCCAACGGACCCACATGTCAGATGCTTCTTATCATCTTCCTTGTCTCTCTGCACGCAGCTCTCTCTATAAACAGAGGAGAGGACTTATCCCAAAGTTTATGCAACTAATTTTTGGGATAATTAGCCCTAAATGGACACCTCATCAACTCTAGACATTTCCATCTTGCCCTGTAGCTCAACATCCATATATAAACCCTAGCTTTTGCTGTTACCAGTGTTGACCGAAGGAGTTCTTCATCCTCCATTGTTGTCCAGTGGAGTTTCTTGCTCTTGTCCATTGCTTATCCATCTTAAGCACTGGTTTCACCTTACAATAAGATTTTGACATCTTTTGTAGGTTAAAACCGAAGGTTATCTCTCTGTTGAGCAAAATCGACTTTCTCAACTTTTGGTGTCTTTCTTTTACTGGTAAGCTAAAACCCTAGTTTTTAACATCTTGAGCATCTTAATGACCTTAGAAGCTCCTGGGAATCATTCTTTTGAACATCAGTAGCTTCAACTTGCTTTAAACTGAAAAGTGATTATTCTAACTTTTCGGTCTTTCATGTCATTTTCAAGAATTAGGGTTTCTCCTGTCAACTTATCATCCTATTTAGGTTTCAACCAAACCCTAGTAGCATAACAAGTTAATCTTTCAATTCTTGTCATCATCTATTTTGTCTCATAGCAAAGATCTGTCTCTGTTCTCTTTTGTCGGCTTAACCGACAAAAATAGGTTTCTTTTTTTAGTTGTTGTAATCTAATCGATCAGGGTTAGATTAGGGTTAGCTTGGGATATTAATTACCCTAAAATATCATGCTAAGTTTCATTTCTGAACTTTTGCATGTTCTATTTTCCTTTTTCCCGAAAGTCGCTCTGTCTGCTTCGTTTCTTTTCAAAATCAAATCAAATTTTGAACTAAACCCTAGTTTCGCCATTTGAAAATGTGAGGTTATAAAATGGGTTAGTATCACTATTATGGGTAGTTATGGCTTAAGCATATCGCTAATCATGCATTTCCATGTTGATCATGCATATTTCTTCCATTTTGTACTTATCATCGATTTTGGCATTTATTGGACTTCATTGCTTCTTATAGAATCAAGTTCATCCAAGCTTTTGACTTTATTTTTGAGCAACTCAACTCGCAATGTATGTATTATTATCAAGGCAAGCTTCCTCTCGCACCATATTGATCCCAAATTTTGTACAATAGCTTTTACAAATCCAAAGATATCTGTGCATGCTATTTTTCCAAAATACAAAATGTGATCCAGTAGTAGCTAGCTATAACCTAACATGGTGGATTACCTTAATTACAATCATACACTTAACCCTAGCTCAAGATCAGATACTATAATATATTTTCGATTTGGCTTAGACATGCAGTCTAGAGATTTTAGAGTTTGACAAGCATATCTTGTCAAACATGGGAATCACAAATGGCTTTTTGTTACTTTAAACTCTTTGTCCCGCTTACTTATTTCAAATGAGTTTTATATTTAACTTGATCTCGACAAGAGGAAGCTAGTGATCGTGCTTTGTGCACGAGATTGGGAATTGTGGTGGACTTGTCCAGCAATTAAGGACCGAACTCGACTATTCAATTCAAGTCCCCACGCATTTCCACATGCGCAGTGTATGGGCGCTGCTTGGTTAAGTAAAATGTTAAGACTATTGGGTTGGAAACAGAAAGTAAGAATATGTGTATTGACCTTGTATGGCATAGATGCTGGTCCGATGATCGCGTGTATGCCATGTGAGCTTGTATGTCAAGACGATGTTCTTAGAAGGGTGAGGGCGATATGTGCTCCGTAGCATATACGCATTCTTAATGGTGCCGATTGCATCCTAATATGGGTAGTGAGCCCATTCGCATTAAATTGTTTGATCGGCATTATCGACGCAACATGTGTGCCGGTTAGCGATGCTATCGATCGTTGTTTGCGAGATCGGCTTCACACATGGGGTCCAACTCAATAGTGTTAGCTTGTTGAAAATACCAAATCTTAGTTTCCGGTCGGCATACCAAAGGAAGTATGTCATCATTCGAGGCATCCAAGGCAACGAGCTAGCTAAGTCATGTGGGTAAGATGTACACCCGCAGGTATAAATCGTTCAATAGCCGTGTCCACTGGCCATGGACGATAACTTGAATTGATGTCACTCAGATAGAAGTTTTGATTTACAAAACTGGTTTTGTTTTTGGCTTTGCATGAGGGATTCATGCATCGTATTGTTTACATTATGTCATTTACTTACTGTTCTAATCCAACTTTGATTTATTAAATCGCTTTATCAAAATTTAGTAATTGTAGGTTAAGATGTGTCGCTTTATGCAAATTTGAACCTTTATACCTTCCGTTGTAACCTTATGCATATATAAATTCTACTCCTTTGATTAGGCTCTAATAACCACTTTCTTTTATTAGTTTGTGTAAGACTTCTTGAGTACCTTCCGTGACTCAGGTGCTATCACCTATTGTTGCAGTGAGGATGGTTATCTTTATGAAGCACCCGTTAGCGCCGATCGTGTGACGCTAACGAGTAAAGCTATTTCTTTCCTCCACGCAATTGCTCATGGGTGGATGAGGCCATTGGTGGATTTTAATATTTTGTTTTGCTTCCACAGACTTTTGAAGTGACCAAGTCACTTAATAATTGTAGTACTAAACCAAATGTTGTAAACTTATGTTTAATTATGTCAATGTATGACTTGTATGTATTTGATGCAATGTTGTTGAAGGATATATATGCAATGGTCGTTGATCCCGGAACCATTGTGGTATATATATATCCGGATCCTGCTTATTGGAATTGTCACTTGTTAAATTTATGCCTTTAGCATGATCTTTAATAAAAGGACAAGATCGTTCTTCATTAATAGTTGTGCTACAAAGATGAATTTAATTAAGTACATTTCAATACACCGCGCCCACACCGCCGCCATCGAGAGTGTCTCCGTGAGGTCCGCGCAGACTATTGTGAGCATATCGTGTTCTTGGTCGCGCCGCGAGGTCCCCATCGCCGTGTGCTTTTCTTCACTCGGCGCTTTCTCGTGTCGCACTCGGACAGATCTCGAATCTAATGATTGGCATTAATGTTGTCCGAGGTTGTTCATTAATGCCGTCTTGCCGCAAAACGCGTGCCTTCTAAGTCCCCGACCTCCTAGGTGTATTCGTGAGTCGCTAAAGATCACCCCAAGTTAGATCTGCGCCGAGAGTGTTTTCTCGTGCAAATCCTAAGTCCCGTGACCTCCTAGGTAGATCTCATCCGCTGAGGACCTCCGTGGGTGAAGTCTTGACCGTAGGATCCTTCTGTAAAAATCCTAACGCCCGACCTCCTCTTGTTTTGATCCCACCGCCTAGGACCACCCCGTTAAATCCTCGCCGCTAGGACCACTCTCGCAAAAAGACCTCCCGTAGTCTTTTGTAAAGACCACCCCTAAAGACCCCTCGTGGTCCTCTTTGTAAAAGACCACCCCGGTCTTTTATAAAGAAAGCCTCAGACCTCCCCGAGGTCCTCTTTGTAAAGACCACCCGGTCTTTTATAAGGAGAACCTCCGACCACCTCTGCGCCGATCCGGACCGTTCAGACCTCCCTAGATCTAACTGAGCCGTCCGATCTCCTCCCGTTAAAACCCTGTCGCATAGGACCTCCTCGCTAGATCTTGACCATCCATGACCTCCCGGTGAGATCCCAACCGCTCAGACCTCCCCGCGAGATCTTGACCGCCAGGACCTCCTCGTGTAAATCCCAACCGCTCGTGACCTCCTCGAGATCTTGACCGCTCAGGACCTCATCCTTTAGATCCGTAGCTTTAGGACCTTCCTCCTCAGTCTAAACCGTTAGATTTAGATCTAACGGGCTAGACCTCCTCCGTAGATTTAGCCTTAGGACCTCCCTCGGAGGTCGTGGTCATGGATCTTAACTGACGGTCCCAACCACCTCTAAGCGCGAGGACCTCCTCTGTGCGCGCAGGCATGCACCGGTCGGGGCCATTAGATCTAATTTCAACACCTGCACTCCCCAATGCGAAGAAGTCTCTGGTGCATCAGACTGAGGTCCGTAGTCGCATGCGATGAAGGATCGACGCCACGACCTCTCCCCGCTGCTAAGTCCGTTAGACCACCCGAGAGCTCAAATTTTCAAAGTATTTGGATTGTTCAATTTCAAAAGTGCATAACTTTGTCATTTCAGCTCCTTTTGAATGATTCCATTGCTTTAGCTCATATAGAATGAACTCTAATCTGAGAATAAATTTAGGCAATGTTATGTAGCAGTAAAAGGATATAAACTGCATGATCTTGTTTATTGAAAAAGGTTGTCTCAAATTCATTGAAAATTTGTAAAATGCATAACTTATTCTCTGTAATTCCAAACTGAGCAAACTAAATTTTGTTAAAACCCACTAGGAATGTACTGTAGTGTAGAATAGGTCTTAATATGATCCTTGCCATCAAGTTAATGATCTACTAGTTTTAGAACTTAGAAAATCATAAGTAATTCATTTCAACTCCAAATGGAGTAAACTCAACTTTGCTGTTCTTAGGATTACCTTAGCTACCTACCATAAAAATTTCAGATTCCAGATCATTCTAGAAATTTTTGCCATAAACAAGAATCAAATTAATTTAATTAGGATTTTTCAATGAGAGAACTTAGTTTAGCCATAACTTTTTCATGCTAAGTCCAAATGAAGTAATTCTTGGTCCTAAAATTGTCTAAAATCAACCTCTTACTGATGTATAAATTTCATGGGATTTGGATATCTTTTGCTGTTGAGTTTTGTTTGGTGTTCTTCGTTCTTATCGGGTTTTATCGCATTTTCGCATTAGGTTCCGAAGATTATATTGAACCTGAGAATCCTCCTCTGCAGCAAGAACAATTCCAGCAAGGCAAGTAGTTTGATCATGTTAATCCCTGTATTTTTAAGTATTTATGTTGTTTACAAATTCTATGTATGCATGGCTAGTTTGTGTTAAACTATTGTCGTTAGTTGACCTAGTAGATGCATTTCCTTAGGCAAATGATTATCCTTTACTACCATGAGCCTAGGTTATTGCTGTGATTTAGAGTTCGTGGATGAGCTCTTGTCACTTAGTAGTTTGCGGATTGATTGCTTAGCCATGCTTAGCTTCCGATAGAAATGGGCGGTTATCGACTTGTCGATAACCTTGATCACACAAATGCTTACTATGTATCTATATTTCGGCTTGATGCTATGTTCAATTGCAAAAACCAAAACTAAAAGTAAAAGGATTTGGACTTGGGCACAATGGTAGGACGGTGTGATTTTTGGGTGTGATTGGAATGGTGCCCGAGTCAATTAAGGACCGAACATCTTGTGAGTACCTGTTATCCGAGTAATTTGTGCGTGCTAACCACACTAGAGGGTATGGGACCTCTCTTGACTTAGTACTTTGGCGTGTATTGACTTCGGGTCGTAGGGAGTCGCAAGAGGATGGTGCCGGAGCATTGTAGTGTCCAAAGGCTTCCCGTGATGGTGGGTTGTCTTTCGGCTTGCAATGTAAGCGTATGGGTTTCTATCCATACGAGCGCTCGTAGTTAATGCACAAGATTGGAAACGCCTCGTATGACTTAGTCAGGCTTGCATACCTTCTAAGTGTGCTTTGTGGCTTAAAGGCGTGGAAGTGTGGGTACATTGGTACACCCTCGCAGGTTAAAACTATTCGAATAGCCTCGTCCTAGGTTATGGACACGCTTGGGTAAGCTTTTCAAGAGTTAAACTACAACCTTTTAATTAAAACTTGATGGGTGGTACGAATCGGGGATTCGTGCTATGTTGTGGTGGATATTGGGATAGTCACTTTCAGGTGGTTACTTGTATTTATCATTATTTCGTTGTTATTTTGACAACAAAACAGATTTGCATCCTTGCTTTTAAATGTATTACATTATTGCAAATAAAGTTGGCTGTGTGCAAAATGAGACATATAACCTCCACTTAAATGAGCTCGCATGTAGCATATGAATAGGTCCGCTATTCCACACGCGCCTTAAGAGTACCTTTGTGTACTTAGTTATCTTGCTTAAATGTATTTGTTGCAAGAGGAAGAAGGTGAGCTTGAAGGGCCTCACTTCGTGAGTTGTGTTGTGGTAGCTATGGGCGACTAGCTTGGTGGCCTTGGCGGTTGCCTTGTGGGTTGTGTTGGCTAACCGTCGACTTTGTTCTTAGCCATCTTATGGCGCTTTTACTCACTGTCATTCTTGTATATTGTGTCATTTGGCCGGTCGGCTCTTTTGTAATAACTTTGCTTTATGTATGTCGTTGTTGAACTTAGTGTTAAATGTTGTATGGAAATGATGTATAATTTTGTGATGATGAGCATGTGCTGCAATTCTGGGAAGCACATGTCCATCGAGGCTTAGGATATTTAATTAGTAATACTAGAACCATATGGAGGTTAAGTGTTACTAGTTAAATACCCCGGGTCCTCACAGTGACCCTTTGGATGACAATCAAAGCACTTGATGTTCTTGTTGTGTCTTTAATTGTGTCTCATCTTGCTATTCTCCCTTTTCTTAGAGTGAAACCGATTCCACTCTTGTCATTTGAGCTTCGTTGCTTGCTCAAGATATCATCAAGAGTGGCCTTCCCTTTGTGGCTTCGATCCAAGTCATTTTTCAAATTTGCGACTTGGGCCTTGAGCCTTTTGTTTTCCTCTACAAGGTTAGTTTCAACAAGTATAGAGGAAATAGAAGCATTTTCCCTAGAGCTACAAGGCATATCAATTAAATCATCACATGATGTGGATATGCTAACCTTAGAAGCAATGCAAGGGTTAGCAACTACACATGGCATATCATTTAATAAATCACATGTTATGCCTATATCCACTTTAGACTTAGTGAGCTCATTTAGGAGGAGAATTTCATATTCCTCTTTTAGAACATCATAATCATTTTGAAGTGAGACAAACTCCTTCTTCAAAACTTTGAATTTAGATTTTTCCTTTCCTAAATACTCATTAAGATCTTCAAGCATTTCCATCAACTCATCATAAGTAGGATTATCATCATTTATCTCATTTTTACCTTTATCCATAAAGCAATGAGGTGAAGTAGATGGAGTTGACGTTTCATCATCGTCGGAGCTAAAGGTTGGGCATTCTTCTCCCGATGTCCATTCTTGTATGCAATCATCACTTGTGGAAGTGGACATTTCATAATGGCGATGTAATTGTGTCCACATGTCATGTGCATTCTTGAGATCGCATACTTCATTGAACACATCTACACTCAAAGCACTAAATAAAGCGTTAATTGCTTGAGCGTCGAGATGTAAGCATTTCTCTTCCTCAATTGTTGGATCAAAACTATCCAATGGAGGAGAAAAGCCAACATCTACAATCCGCCATATATTTAGGGCCATGGCCTTAAAATAACATGACATGCGAATTTTCTAATGAGCATAATTTGTGCCATCAAATTGAGGTGCTTCACCTAGGTGCATAAAATCACTAGTCGCCATCCTTTACTCTCTAGACGGTTAAGTCTAATAAATGAGAGATCAAGCTCTGATACCACTTGTAAGATCGAGGTGGCCGACTAGAGGGGGGGTGAATAGGTGTTTTAAAACTTCTATACGCTAAAACCGATTTCTAAGGCGGAAGCTTATAATAATACGGTTTTGCACAATTAAAGTCTAAATCAACTAGGTTCAACTAATTGCACCAACAATACAAGTCTATTGACGAATATTACAAATAAGCAAAGACTTGTAATCTATTCAATTCTAGCAATGTAAATAGCACAAAGTATGGCAAGCATTCATACACAATGAATAAGCAAGTTTAATACAGGAAATATAAATTGTGATAAGTAAAGCTCAAGAATGCAAACCACAAGATTGCACGGCAATGTTTTACCGTGGTGTTCGGAGACTTGCTGGTCTCCCCTAATCCACGTTGAGGGAAACCCAAACCAATTAGGCCGGCTCCACGAATTAAGCCTTCCTCTGAGGTATCAAACACCTCATTCCACTAGGGTTGCTCTTACTCCACTCCGGAGATGGCGAGCACCAAGCCACTCACAAACGCTCGGGTCTTCTCACAAGCTTCACTTGAGAAGATCACCAACGCACGACGCCTCCACGCCGTCTAGGTGTCGGCAAACACCAAGAGTAACAAGTCTCCAACTTTCACTTGAACCAATCAATTGTCAAAGCTCTCGTGGATACTAAATCAACCACCTAATGCAACACATGCAATAGGATTTGCCTCTCAAACCTTACTAAGTGCAACACATGCACAAATGGGAGTAGAGGGCTTGCTCTTAGCTCAAAGGAACTCAATGGGACACCAGCAACTTCTCCTCACACAGCCAAGGTGGGTATTTATAGCCCACACACAAAAACTAGCCGTTGGAGAGAGATTCCAGAGAATCTAGACGAAATCGGTCTGACCGCCAACTAATGGCCGGTCGGACCGTCCAAGTGGCAACAGCTATAAAACTAGCCGTTGGATTCTCACAATCGGTCCGATCGCCAACCAATGGTCGGTCGGATCATTCAACCGGCCGATCGCCAGAGGCTTGGCCGATCGCCAACTGAGCAATCGAGCAAACCGAAAACACCTCTTCTCGAAAACACATACCGCCAGTAATTTCGGTACTACCGCACTCGGTAGAGTACCGCTTTCAAACCCCAAGATTACCAGACTCCGGTAGTACCGCTTACAAAATGCCGGTATAACCATAGATCGGCCGCATCATTATCCCATGGCGGTCGACAATACCACCGGCCGTATCATACTGAGGCGTCAGATCGCCAACAAATACCAAGATCGAGAATGCATATTGCATATTTGATTCAACTCAATTTGCAAAACATATTTGCAATTGATGCAAGATGCGCACACAAGATGAAAGCTAGATTCTCAACAAGTTGCAAAACACATTTGCCAACTTTTAGAATCAACGCCACAAAGAATAAGGTACATGGACTTAAACCGTTTGCAAAACACATTCGCAAACTAAAATCACATGCTACAAGGAATAACCATGAGCCTCAACTATTTGCAAAACGCATTCGCAAATATAGGCAATATGTTAAGTTGAGCTAGAGCAAACACAATGAGCTATCAACACATGACTAACTCAAGTTACTAATTAAGACCCCTCTTAATAGTACGGCAACCTATTCTAGCAATCCGGTCTCCCAACCAAACACCGAGACCGGTAAAAGACTAGGAACACATTCTTAGCCTTAGCTAGTCATACCTTTGCCTTGCGCAAACACTTGAAGCTTGATGACGCACATCCTCGCTTCAAGTCTGGGTTAATTGACTTAATGTCCATCAACACATGATGACATCTTTCATTCCAAGTCTTGACATGCATCAACTCATGATGCACTCTTCACTTGACCTTCATCAACACATGATGGATTCTTCTTGACTTGATGATCAACTTATGATCATTTCCACTTATTGAACTTGGTATGCATCAATGCGTGATACATCCTTTACTCCAAACTCTTTACTTCAATATCATCAACCCATGATGATATTCTTCTCTTGATATCATCAACACATGATGATATTCTTCTTTTTTAAAAATCTTGACTTGATGACGATCAACTCATGATGTCATCCGAAGTCAATCACATGGAACATAGCCTATTTCACCAACTCATAGAAAAATGTTAGTTCCACAAGGTGATTGTCATTAATTACCACAACATACCATTAACCAATAATGGTGGGACAAGATACCACAATCTTTCCCTCTTCGGTAATTGATGACAATCAACACAATTACAGATAATTGAATGTAATTGGTATGAGTATATATAAACCACACAAGTTATATATACTCAAAGGATATATGAGCTTATATGAACTACGCAAGTCTCATATGCTCATATGAATATATACAAGCTACACAAGTTGTATATATTCAAGGATATGAATATATATAAACTACACAAGTTATATACACTCATATGAATATATTAACTATACAAGTTAAATATATTCAAGGATATGTTTCAAAGTAAAGATCCTAAATATATGTGGACATAGGAATATGGATCAATACTAATGAAACCATAAAATATAGAGTGAACTCCCCCTAAATGTGTGCATACACGAATGTGTAATAAAGACATATGCAAATATTCAAGTTAACCTTTTGGTGAAGTTCAACCTATATTTTGAGTCCGAGGAATGCAACAAGATATAATAAAATGATGTCGAATGCATACCTCTTTGATCTTTAAATCCAACTGAGACTAAACATGAGATATAACAATATAGAGGAGTTAGTCTCTCAAATAGATTTATCAATTATGAACATACCTGTTTGGATTTTTCCTTTTTTATCTCTAAGTTGAGACTAAGCAATTTGTATGACAATACAAGTGTTAGTCTCATGAAGATTTGCCATTTGGAAAGCATACCTCATTTGATTTTTACCTCTTTATCCATTTGAGACTAAACAGTAGGTATAGCAAAAAGAGTGTTAGTCTCATAAATAGATTTGTCATTAATAACCAAAACTCCATTAACACATAATGGTGGGTCTAGATTCTTCACACGCGTAGCCTCTGAATGTGGTTTTTTCACCTCCTTGAATTAGCTTTAAGATGGAAGAACTTTGTATTTGTGTCGCCTTCTTTTAAGTTTGTGATACGGGAAATTTGCCTTCTCCTAGAGCGTTCTATCACTACCAGCCCCCATCACTCTTTTCTTGAGTTCTGCTCTTAGCCCTCTTTCTGATTGTGAAAGAGTTCTGCTTTCCTGGGATATGGAGCCAGAGAATTACTTCTAGGCCATGATAAGTTGCAACTTTGCCTACAAGAAGAGCTTCATGCTCCAAGCCTGTAACCTCCTCGCCGTTGTGCCCAATTTGTGGTTAAGCCTATGGCATGGCTCCGTATGGTGGTTATTCGGTGTCCACACCTATTGGACGACTTCCTTGAAGCTGGGCACCTTGACCACAAAATCCTCGAAGTAGAAGGTAACCGGTCACCTCAGGCCAATGCCATTCGAGAGGAGAAGAGGGCAGTGGTCCGAAAGTGAAGTAGATAGAGCGTGCAGGATGTGGTTTTCGAAGTGGACGTCCCAAGCCTGATTACAAAAGACTCTGTCTAGCTTGACCATCGTCGGGTTCTCCCGTTCGTTGCTCCATGTGTACTTTCTATTTTGCAGGTGTATCTCTTTGAGCTCGTAGGCGTCTAGGGTGCTCTTAAACTGATCCATCCTTACTCGGTTAATGTTTCCATTGCTCTTGTCACTCGCCTTGTAGATCAGGTTCTTCAGGGTCTAGGCCCTAGAAATCTTGTTTTCTTGATCTGCTTTATTAATCTAAAAGACAGCTCTCCTGCTAGTTTCAAAAAATCCCCTCTCCATCTTAGGTGTGAGTTAGTCAATTAGAGGTGCAAAATTTGCAGTAACTACATGAATAATGGGCATACATTACGAGACAAATAATGTAAAATAATATATTTGCATTTTCTAGATGGAATAGATTTCCATATCGAAAAGGAGAGTTTAATCGTCGCAAAAAGGAAAAAAGGGGAGGGTTTCAAATTCGTGGATAAACAAAAACTATCAATCAATGCTAGTGTAAAACAAAAACCATTTATTAAAATAATAATTAAATAAATCCAAAATGTATGCAATGTCTAATGGGCTCAAAGCGTGTGCCACCTATCAAGCCTCAACGTCAACCCTAGCATACAAGTCGAAAGAGAGAGAGCAATCACACCCACAGTTAGGGTGTGTTTGATTGGATGAACCAAGATGAATGAGATGGGATGGTACAAGATGGATGTAATGATCCTGGATAGTATGGTACAACTTGTGTATTTAGCTAGTGGGATGAGATAATTCAAGATTTTGTTTGGTTGCATGAATAGGATGATACCGGGTGGTTCAAGATGCTGTTTGGTTTGAGTGATGAAGTTGAATGAGTTGTATATATAGAGTAGTATTAGCACGATTAATAATAGAAATATTAGCATGATTATTAATTTTACCTTAATTACAAAATGAGTATTTAACTAAATTAATCATTTTAACTATCCACTAATTGGCATGCCCCACTGGTCAGTGAGGTATACACAGAGGGAGAGGGGGTGACAGAGGGGACATGCTCGTCCCAGTACCGAGTGGTTCGTTCACCCATTTTTATGGTACAACATATTTGGAGAATATTCTCAGAATCTGTATGACCCCATCCAAGACGAGTTGGTTCGGTTTACTCAACCAAACACAGGGACATAAGCATATTCAGGACCATCCTGTACATGTATACATTGATTCATTGGACCAAACACACCATTATTAAACTCGGCCTACTCATCGACCCGACTGAGGTGTCGGGTCACTAGGTTACTAGTCGGACCGGTGGGTCAACGATCGGACCATACATTTTATTAAAAAAATACTTTAGTATGTACATCATGTAAAAAGGCATATGTGAACATAAAATGTTAATCCTCTACAAATATGCAATCCAGTTTCGGTTTAATAACTATGTGTGTCTTACTAATGGAGGCAAAGCTAACCAGAGAACAAAGAGGAGTTGCCGACTGGAATGAGAGTGAGAAAGATGAAAAAAATTATGTGTAGCTGCCAATTTTCATAGGATGATTCCTTCCAAAACCCTAGCAACACCCAAAATACGAACATATTCTTTAATTTTGTCTTAAAAACTCTTTCAATTGAGGGAAAAATGGGTGAGTCTAGGGGGTGAGTCCATTGTGGGTGCTAGTGGGTGCTCGAGCACCCCCTCCCCTCACCACCGGACCCCTAGTACCCATGAGCACCGGCGAGAGCTAGCTCGCGGCAAAGGTCTTTGTCGGGCGTCATGCAGATCACGCGCCGGAGGAGTGGAGATTGAAGAAAGTCTGGTGAAGTGGTGCGGGCCGTGAGGCATGTGGCTTAAGGAGTTAAGGCCCAGCTGGGCTGCTAGAACAATTAGATAGGTCGACCGCGAAGGATAAGGCCAGGATTTACCTCATGCGGTCACGTCCTTAGTGGCACAACCCTCACAGTGAGCCAGACGAGGGTCGAGAGATGCCTAGTAGCCCAGAGTCGAGAGTAGTGCTACAATGGTGAAAGGTGGCATGAGCGTGCGTCGATTAGGGCTAGGGCGCAGAGGGGGAGGTGGTCGGTGACTCGACAGTCTGACGTAGAGGGGAGGCGGTTAGCGACTTGGTGGCCAAGCAGCGTTGCGTAGCCATGCAGGGTGCAGGCAGGGCAGGGCAGCCGAAACCTAGAGGGGGAGGCGGGAGGCCGGAGGCGGTCGGTGACTCGGTGGGCGGTCAGCCGGACGTAGGCAGGGGCGCAGGGCTACGAACCACGGTGGCTGGCACTTGGCGGTGTCGCGGCGATCCAACGACTCGGAGTCGGCACTTGGCAGGTAGCAGCCACCACGCACCGGCACAAGTGACTCAGTGAGTTCTTGGCTCTCCCAAATTCCCTATGCAAATGTTTAATTGGTGGTTGTTAAATTTGTGATTGATGAATCGATGCAAATTGTTGTTTAATTGATTAGTGATTAGTGAACATGCAGTAGCCATTAGCTGATTGCCTTATTAGCCAATTTGTTTAATTGGTAGTTGTTGTTTAATTTTTTTAGATTTATAAAAATAGAGAAGCGAACTTTGCACAATTATTTCTCAAATAATGCAACTACTAGTAACCCTCCAACTATAAAGAGCAGAACTGAAGCAAAGAAGGTTCGGCATGAATTTAATCCAGATAAAATTATTGCCGACCCAGTATGTCGCAAACCAATTGAAGATTATCCTAATGAGATTAGAGATCAAGTTAGGAGAGGATATTTATTGAAGGGTGCAACTCAACCAATTGGTCATGATTTTTCAGAAAACATGGCAAGGTTTAATTTCAAGATCTTTTCAAGAATCATGGTATAAGAAGTTTGATTGGTTGGAATATAGTGTGGAAAAGAATGTTGCCTTTTGTTTCTATTGCTTTCTTTTTAAGAAACCGTCACACCCCACTCACTTTGGGAGGGATGTCTTCACAAAAGTTGGGTATGTGAATTGGAGAGGTGCTATGGAATCTTTGAATCAACATGTTGGTGGACCTACTAGTGTTCACAACATTGCAATGCTAGATTGTGAAGAGTTTCATAATCAAAGAGTAAGTGTAGATCATAAATTAAATACTTATAGCAAGGAGTCCACAATTGCATACAAGATTCATTTGACTGCTTTTTTAGATTGTGCAAGATATCTTATTCAGTAAGGTGAAGCTTTTCGTGGACACGATGAATCTTCTACTTCTATGAACAAGGGCAATTTTAGAGAGATAGTGGATTGGTACAAAGATAAAAAGGCGGATGTGAAGCAGGCTTTTGAATTCGAGGGTGCTACCAATTGTTTGATGCTTTGTTCAGATATACAGAAGAAACTCGCGAAATGTTGTGCATAGGAGGTCACACAGGTGATTAAGGATGAGATTGGAGATAGGAACTTTGCAGTGCTTATTGATGAGTCCCGTGATTCATCAATAAAGGAGCAGATGTCCGTGGTTGTGAGGTTAGTTGTACATATAATGTTTTTAGTCGTATCATTTATGATTTATGCATTGTGGTTTTGTTTTAACTTGGTAAAATTCATATCATGTAGGTTTGTAAATAAAGAAGGGAAGATCATAGAAAGGTTTATTGGTATTGAGCATGCCACTTTGTGTACATCTGTTGCACTGAAGGAAACTTTGGTTCGTGTGCTTGCTAAGGTTGATCTATCTATTTCTAGGTTACACGGACAAAGTTATGATGAAGCTTCAAATGTGAGAGGAGAATTTAATGGCTTGCATATATTAATACGGGAGAGAATCCATATGCTTTCTATGTCCATTGATTCGCTCACCAGTTGCAGTTAGTGATTGTCACTATCGCAAGTTGTAGCGGTGCTATTGCTGTTTTCTTCAACTATGTTTCCTTCATAGTGACTATTGTAAGTGTATCTTGCAAAAGAAATGATGTTTTGATGAAAAATCATCAGCAAGTCTTATTGGAGAAATTAGAGAATGGTGTGCTTTCAACAGGAACAAACTTGATTCAAGCAATTAGCCTAGCTACACCTGGAGATACTAGATGGGGCTCATATCTTAAAATATTGCTTTGTATATACCAAATGTGGGAGTCAGTGCTTGCGATGTTAGATATTATATGTAAAGATGCAGCATATCCTTCAGG